>JAJGRW010001481.1:0-220909 GCA_025461045.1 Carex parvula
GTGTCTACATGTAATATTTTAAATTTTAAATTAATTTTGTATAGAGTCAAGTGGTCAAAAGACGTCAAAAAAATGAATGCATTAAAATTAATTTATAAACCTTATAATTTTGACCACTCACATAGAAATGCATCACTTGTAAGATAGAAGGATTTCAACGGTTTGAATTCGTCGTTTGAAGTCAATTCCATAGGTTTTAGAGTTGATTCACAAAGGGACTTGGTGGAACTTAGGAAAAGTAGAACACCCTAGTTCTACTCATAAAAGCTATATATGAATTCCTGTACCCGTTTCCAATACGTATCGTATTGCCGTATCGACCGTATCATATCGCCCGATATCCGTATGGTGTTGAAAATTGTCGTATCACCATATACCGTATCCATGCAACATAGATAAAAAGTAAGAAGTCCAACTTTTTTGTTTTTTAGAGAAGGTTAAGTTATGCCTTTGTTTCAGGTTAAAAGGAGAATTGTTCTGATGAGTTACCACACAATACAACTTGAAACCCGAAAGAGTAACAAGGAAAAAAAAAGTCTCAATTACAGAGCATAAATTGCAATTTAAGCTGTTCGTTCCCCACCTGTAAAACACAAAGACAACAATGCCGGAAATCAAGAAAAGAAGGGACCGAAATCGCAACATATATTTAGCCTACAGCCTGTCCATTTGAAGTGCAAACCCACTAATGTAGCAACACCTCTACTGAACAAGAAAATATCAACGCATTTCCAACCAAAAAAAAAAAAAAATTAAGCGACAACCTCCTTCTCTTTAACAACAGATTGGATGACACCAGCTCCCACAGTCTTCCCACCCTCTCTGATAGCGAACCGCATCCCTGGTTCGCATGCAATTGCCATGATCAATTCAACATCCATCTTAATTCTATCTCCAGGCATAACCATCTTAGTCTCCTCATCCTTTTCATTCATGATTGCAGTCACCTTTCCTGTGACATCAGTGGTACGCATGTAGAACTGAGGCCTGTATCCGGCAAAGAATGGTGAGTGTCGGCCACCCTCTTCTTTCTTCAAGATGTACACAATTGCGGTGAATTTACTGTGTGGGGTGATGGTGCCTTGTTTGGCAAGCACCATCCCCCTTTGGATATCGGCCTTCTGAATACCACGAAGGAGCAGCCCAACATTATCCCCAGCCATGGCATCATCCAAAATTTTCTGAAACATTTCCACACCTGTTACAGTAGTGGTGCGGGTTTCCCTGAGACCGACAATATCAACGGTGTCACCGACCTTTACAGTACCACGCTCAATACGGCCAGTGGCAACGGTACCAACCAGTGATGGAGAAGACATCTTCATAGCCAGTAAAAAGGAAGGTCGACCTGTCGTTGGGGGATGGGGATGTAGCTATCAACAGCATCCATGAGATCAAAGATTTTATCGACCCACTGGTTCTCACCGCGCTTCATGCTCGGGTTGGCCATGAGTGCCTCAAGTGCAAGGAGGCCGAGCCTGAGATGATCGGGATGTCATCACCAGGGGAATTCGTAAGCGGAAAGTAGCTCCCGGACCTCAAGCTAACCAGCTGAAGCAACTCACTCGTCGTCGACCTGGTCTTGCTTGTTGAGAAAGACAACCATGTTTGGCACACCAACCTGTGTGGTAAAAACTCTATTTAGACAAAAAGTAGTTCTTTTTTACTTTTTTTTTACAATGAGAAATATTCAAACCGATTGTTACGCAGGGGCACTAACAGGTTTTGAAGGCTTGTAGTTGTTTGATCAAATTTCAATTTGAGAACGATTGCTCTCGCACAGGAAGCTTTATACTCAATTGTTCTTAAACCTACTTGCCGACAAAGCACTTACTTTTACTTGTTGAGTGACAACGTAGGAAAAGTTAAAGTTGCAATTTTAGCTGCTTACTGTACCAACTACTTAATGATTGTTTAAAAATCACACTTAAATAATATGTACTTTCAATAAAAACAAAATCACCCCTTTTTGTCAGACAAGTTTGGATATACTCCACACACCAATAATGAGCATAAAGTGTCTTAATTCAGCATTTCTGTTTACTGCATATTCTCTACTTCCTTATTTTGGAATTGACTAAATTTGCTAAGCCTAGCTAGAGCAAATTGTACTCAGTGAAGCTTGTGTTTGACCACCTAAACGTAATTCAAATATAAACCCTAGATTCTTAATGCATCTAACTAGTTTGACAACCAAACCAGAAAAACCTGAAATGTCTCATAAGCACCTGCTTAGCAAGGAGAATGTGCTCCTTGGGTCTGCGGCATGGGCCCATCAGCTCCTGACACCACCAAAATCGCACCATCCATCTGTGCTGCACCAGTAATCATATTTTTCACGTAATCAGCATGTCCCGGGCAGTCGACATGGGCATAGTGCCTCGCCTCTGTCTCATACTCCACTGTGGCAGTGTAATTGTAATACCACGGGCCCGCTCCTCAGGTGCCGCATCTATCTCGTCGTACTTCTTTGCCACACTGCCCACCGATGTTGGCAAGTGCATGGTCAAGGCGGCGGTTAGAGTGGTTTTACCATGGTCGACGTGACCAATTGTGCCAATGTTTAAGTGGGGTTTGTTCCTCTCGAATTTGCCACGGGCCGCACGGATAACGAGACGGCCGCGGCGGGAGCGGACTTGGAGGACGGTAGTGGGGTGTGGCCTGGTAGTGAAGGAGGGAGACGTGGAGAGGGAGAGAGAGGAGGGGGAGGAGACGGAAAGAGAGGGCTGCTTTAGGAGAGCAGCGGTGCTTGGAGGAGTAAGAGGGGAGAAGGGTTTTCGAGGATGTTAGAGAGGTGATGGAAGCCATTGGAGATGGAGGTGGAGAGTGTAGAGGAGGGAGGAGAAAAGCGACTAGCTGAGAGCCTGAGAAGAGAGGAGAGGGAGAAGGGGAGGATGGAGAAAGCCTTATCTACTGTCGATCGTGAGATTTGGGGGAAGGGGATAAGGAGGGCCTCAGGATTAGAGGATGGCTAAATCCTGAGGCTCGGAGGAGGCTTTCGTTTCGCGTCTCCCAATTCACGACAAAATGCTCAGCTGGTTGTTTACTTTACTGAACTGCGCAGGGTTTTGCTCTGTGTAATTGTGTTCCTTGTGAGTTCTCTGCTACTTTTGGGCTGAGGGTTATTGTGAATGGAATATTGGAAATGAGGATTTTGGGAAGGTTGGGTTTCATATTTTCTGGACATCTTACATTGTCCCTGGATGAAGAGGTGCCACAAAAGGTCGGGAGGCGGAGTATAGAAATGCGGCTCTGTTTGTTTGAGATATGGGCTTAGTTGTGTTTATATTGGGCTGGAGGCCCGAGGATGCAAGAATTGATAACGTCTTTTTCCAAGTATCTTTCTTGTCAGTTGGTTTGGATTTGGGCCTTCTCTGTAAGAATGGCGTTTCTAGCTTTTGTCGCCTGATATTAAACTAACAGGCTAACAGCATTGGGGAATGGGGAAAGGAGGTAAACTCTGAGAGCGAGTAATCAAGGAGCCTCTGGACATAATTATTGATAGCATTGGTAAAAGTTCATAATTGTTGGTTGACCTCGTACATATTTTTGATCAACTATCAAGTTATGAAGATACGAAGATGAGCAAATAAATCATATCTAAGAATGGCCCTTCGGCTAGGAGTGAAAACAGAATGGATGATGTCCATTTCATTCGCATCTGTATCTACATAATATCAGTAATAAACTTATTCTCATCCATAAATTAATATTAGATTTATATCTATTTATATCTATTTCAAATTCTTATTATATTATTTTTATTGAAATATTCTCATATTTTGTCACGACCCGAGTTGCGATCAGAGACGAAGCAGGTCAGTTTGACCAAGTCAGATTGTCAGAATGCACGAGGGGGAAGATTAAGGCGGGGGCAGCTGGGGTATGCGCTCGGGAGGTCAATTTGGGCCCGATGCCCATCGGACTCAAAGTAAGTTCGATGGGTTGATGACGGTCCGATCTGCTTTAAGATTCGCGCCTGCAATTGTCGTGTCTGTTTTAAAATTCATGAGCACGAATTTTAAAGCGGATCGGACGGTCCCGAAACCCATCGGATCCAAATTTGAGTCTGATGGGCATCGGACCCAACTTGCTCTCTAGCGTTATGAGCAGTGAGTCGCTGACTGATGGGCCCTACGCAACCTCAAATGGAGAGGAGCGGTACAAGGAAATGAGAGCAGTTAGAGACTGAAGAACTGGAAATAGACATCTCAGCCTAATTCCGTTGATGTGGCGCTGAGGTAGCATCACTACAATGATTAGGACATTTTAGTTAATCAAATCTTGTAATTATTGAACTGTTAGAATGGCCTATACAAGGCAAATAGGTGTATGGATTGGGATATTTGACTAAGAATTTCCAGTGTTGTAAAAAACATCTGTTTAGACTGATTATCAGTTGATTAGTCGTTGGCAGTAATCAAACTGTTACAGATTTTCCTGATTAATTGGATCATTATTCCGAATATTTATAATTAATCAATTGACAGTACCATATCTATCCGACGAGCGCATACCTTTATTTACAAACACAATTTCTAGATTTCTACCTATCATTTTCTGTTTACTGTGTTTTTTATCCGAGGTCTAATTTCTTTGAAATTGATTCAATTTGTTCGATGGATTGCGAACTGCTGTAATTCTGAGTTCCGTAAGGTCTAAAACCTAACTTATTTTATATATTGTTATTTATTATGAATAGGATATAATATATGCACTTGTTATTAAATTTTTATATTTTTATATTTTTTATTACTATTTATATTAGAAATCACTCTTTAAAATATAATCGGCTGATTAGTCGGAAAAATACAGCTTTAAATAGAGAGAAACATTTCAAAGTCCTCCAAGGCTCCAAATAATGAAAATAATTAAACTGCCTGTCTTGTTAAATATATGAAACTCGAGTAGCGTATTGTATTTGTATACATATTCATCCCTTAATTGACTTCGACGTTGGACTTAGACAAATTTCCTTTCCTTTGTACACGTATAAAATATTATTTTCATTAAAGTATAATAAAGTTGGTAGCCGTACTTTTTTTTACGATGGATAAAAAATATCTTGGCGATTCTAATTCTCTAAGAACAAATAATTGAAGATCAAGTCCAATTACATTAATATTAACCGAAGATCAAAGGTTAAGAAAACCAACAGTTCATCTGAAGACTTTCTTTTATAAACCATAATTATAAGAAAGAATTTATGAATGATTACTTTTTTTTTTACAAAAACTATAAAAACTGAAATGTCATTTCGGTTGGAAGTTTTCTTTTTTTCCGGACCGAAATGGCAATTCAGCCTGAAGTATTTACAAATTTTCATACCAGTGGCCACAGAAAATTCAAAAATCTCTCTGGACCAAAATGCCATTTCAGTCCCACTAATTTTATTTTAAATCCGAAACAACCTCTTCTCTTCTTTCTCCTTTTTAAGCAAACATGTTTTTCTGACCTTTCTAAACAATTTATAACCAAACTTTTCTAAAGAATTTATAAGCAAAACTTTCTAAACAATTTATAAGCAAACCCTAAAAATAAAAAATAAAAAATAGTTCGGACCGAAATGACATTTTGGTCCAGGTTAAAGAAACATTGGACCGAATTGACATATCGGTCCATGAGTGTTACACTGAAAGCTACACGTGTTTTTCTGAAAAAGTTGTGAACCACCTCGGGCTGAGTTGCCATTTCTGTCCGAAAAAAAAAAGTTCTGACCGAAATGACATTTTAGTTCTTATGGTTTTGTAAAAAAAAAATAATCAGTTATTTGATAAATTTTTATTTTTAATTATGGTTTATAAAGAAAATTCTCATCTGAATCAAGTGGAAAATAAATCTGCTGTGATTATGTGAGAATAGCAGGAATCTGCGATTCCAAATCTAATAGTTCAATTCTTTTATGTTGAATCTCAAAGAGATGCTTTTCCATACAGAAATCTCAAAAAAAATTGAACAACTGAATTTAAAATCACAGGTTTATCACAGCAGATTTATTTCCGAATCAAGTGTACATAAGAGAACTGAAATAGGTCGGAGCTAAATCTCAATAGTATTCGAGCCACGTGTCTCATGCAATTCAAATCTCACGAAATATTTTTTTGAAAAATCCCATGGCAGCAGCTGACAGGATTTTTTTTAAAAACCATAAATTAAATAATTAAATTTACCTAAACGACATGATTACCCGAAGATTTACAAAAACCATCAATACCGAGATGCCAATTCGGTCCGAACAAAATTTTTTTCTCCGGACCAAATTGGCATTTTGGTCCCCCCTCATTTTCAACTATAGCGCAGCCCACGCCACATAAAATCCAACAAAGAGTCCAGACCGAATTGGCATTTCAGTCCGGAGGAAAATTTTGGCCGGACCGAGATGCCAATTCGGTCCGGAGAAAATACAATTTTAACTGCTTAATTGCTGTGGACTTTTAATACAGTTGAATTGAATGTTTTACGTTGAATAATTAGAAATTTCATTTATTATTTTATTAAATGGTAATTTTTCACCGATAACCCTAGAAATTTATTCACCGATAACCCTAAAGTTATTTTTATTACAAAGAATTATATTATAAAAACTTATCAATAATTTAATCATATTCCTCATGAAATACCATTTCCATTTATAATTGTCAATTAACAAATATATTTTGTTTAAATCGTATCAATGATATTCGGATTTTGTACTTAATAAAAATTAGTTTAGCAACAGACATGTCTATATAAAAACATGTATAAATATTAATTAAGTACAAAATTATCATTGATACAATTTAAACAAAATATATTTGTTAATTGACAATTACCATTTATATAATCCAAATGCGGTCGGACCGACAAAGACTAGTTAATTACTCAGTGCCAACTCAGTATTAATCAAGATTTTAATACAGTTGAATGTTTTACATTGAATAACTAGAAATTTCATTTATTATTTTATTAAATGGTAATTTTTCACCGATAACCCTAGAAATTTATTCACCGATAACCCTAAAGTTATTTTTATTATAAAGAATTATATTATAAAAACTTATCAATAATTTAATCCTATTCCTCATGAAATACCATTTCCATTTATAATTGTCAATTAACAAATATATTTTGTTTAAATCGTATCAATGATAATTTTGTACTTAATTAATATTTATACATGTTTTTATAGAGACATGTCTGTTGCTAAACTAATTTTTATTAAGTACAAAATCCGAATATCATTGATACGATTTAAACAAAATATATTTGTTAATTGACAATTATAAATGGAAATGGTATTTCATGAGGAATAGGATTAAATTATTGATAAGTTTTTATAATATAATTCTTTGTAATAAAAATAACTTTAGGGTTATCGGTGAATAAATTTATAGGGTTATCGGTGAAAAATTAACATTTAATAAAATAATAAATAAAATTTCTAATTACGCCTGTAAGTTTATTAATTTTTAATTATGGCTTTTGACCACGTAGACTTCATGTTTGACCACGTAGACTTCATGTAAGTTTATAATATAATGCTCTGGACCGAGATGGCAACTCGGTCCGGCCAAAAATCCTTTGGACCGAATTGCCATTTCGGTCCAGAGGGACCATACGATCGTCCACATATTAAAACATATTAAAACCTTAAAACCTTGATTTGTTGTGAAAATGAGGGGGGACCGAAATGCCAATTCGGTCCGGAGAAAAAAATTCGTTCGGACCGAATTGACATCTCGGTATTGATGGTTTTTGTAAATCTTTGAGCAATCATGTCGTTTAGGTAAATTTAATTATTTTAATTATGGTTTTTAAAAAAAATCCCAGCTGACAGAACGAAATATTAGAAGTCAAAATTCCACCATTTCATTTTGCTTTCTCAGTTGACAGAGTTCCAACAATTGCTTATTGCTCCTTCACGTTGGAAACGCCATTGCTGTTTGCACCTCCGAATCACCGAATCGGGATAATCTCCAATCTTCACGCGACAGCGCAACTTTAGTCCCGTATATTCCACTTTTACCCATCCAACGACTTGAAATTCCCAGGGAAAGAAGGCTATTCCGGTCATTTCACAAGTTATTTCCACTCTGAGAATATATTCCTTTTCGAGTTCTCGTCTTTCCTCGAAATTCTGATCTCCCATTCCGGCTTCAAAAGAGAAACATTGCTATTCAGTCCTTCCTCGCAGTCCGCCATGTCGCGCCGATCACTTCTCAAGCTTCGCCACCTACTCGGGTCAACAGCTGGCTCTCCGCTCCCCCTCGGCCACCGTTCCGTGACCTACATGCCACGGCCAGGCGACGGCACGCCACGGCTCGTAACCCTGATCCCTGGGGACGGGATCGGACCTCTGGTTACCGGAGCAGTGCGCCAGGTAATGGAGGCCATGCACGCACCGGTCTACTTCGAAACCTATGAGGTGCACGGTGGCTTGGAGACTGTGCCCCCTGAGGTGATCGAATCGATCAGGCGCAACAAAGTTTGTCTAAAGGGCGGTCTTGTAACACCAGTCGGTGGTGGGGTCCATTCCTTGAACATGCAATTGAGAAAGGAGCTTGATTTGTTTGCATCTCTTGTGAATTGTTTCAATCTGCCAGGCTTGCCGACACGGCATGAAAATGTGGATATTGTGGTAATCAGGGAGAATACAGAGGGGGAGTATTCGGGATTAGAGCATGAGGTGGTGCCAGGTGTTGTAGAAAGCCTAAAGGTAGATTTTCTCTTTCGTATTCTGATTTGGTTTCAAGTATTTTTGTTGCATTTTACCACACTATCAGCATATATAATACTACATTAGCAAAATTCTGATACCGGTTTCAGTGCTGCGTACTCTGCTTATTCCCAGCCATTTAGTAATTATGAGAATTTTCAATGGGCATTTTAAGCGCAATAAAAGTCAAATATTTTGGTTGTGCATTTTGTGTTCTTATATTTCATATTTTACCCACGGAAGAAAGAATAATATATTTTGCTGTAACTTTCACAGGTACATGAGGTGGAATTACAAAAGGTACTAAAAAAGCATAAAAAACTAATTTCTTAACATTTGGGAAATCCTGCCTACTCTTTTTAGTAAAAATTACCAGCAAGTTGATTTTTATGTAAACAGCCTTTGGCATATGAGCACAAACATTTAAACAAGTTACGTCACATACTAAAACGAGGCATTGTCTTTAAACTTAAATAACTTGTAGTCAATATTTATTATCTTTTGTAGGTGATCACAAAGTTCTGTTCCGAGCGGATAGCTAAATATGCTTTTGAGTATGCTTATCTGAACAACAGAAAGACGGTCACAGCTGTGCACAAGGCCAATATAATGAAACTTGCAGATGGTTTGTTCTTGGAATCATGCCGTGGGGTGGCAACTAAGTATCCGAGCATAAAGTATAATGAGATAATTGTCGACAATTGTTGTATGCAACTTGTTGCTAAACCAGAGCAGTTTGATGTCATGGTCTGTTTCTCATGTCTTTCCCTTTTACCCTTTTTTGGTAAAGAGAATTATTTTCATGGTTTGTTACTTTGTATAGGTACATTATGGTGTGTATCAATGTCAAGACCAGACTGTTAAAATAAAAAATGTAATTAATGCAAAAAGCAATCAAATGCTAAATTGAAATTTAAATCAGACTCAGGCCAACAAGCTACAAAATTAAAAAAAAGCCCTGACTGGTATAGGGTGGTATCTGTCTGTACCTTACGAACTTTTAGCCCAGCTCTAGACTATTGTCTTAAGTTAGCACTTAGCATGGTTCACTTGTGATATTTTCCCCTGCTTGAGTTATTTATTCTGGCATTGATTTCATATTCATACTTTGATAGGTGACACCAAATCTCTATGGAAATCTGGTGGCTAACACTGCTGCTGGTATTGCTGGGGGCACTGGAGTGATGCCCGGAGGTACTTCTCCACTTACATTTTAGGAACTCTTTCTTTTTACTTTCTAAAATTAGTAGTATTCAAATTCCTTAATTAAATATTATCTATTATCAGGTAATGTTGGTCAAGACCATGCTATTTTCGAGCAAGGTGCATCAGCAGGAAACACAGGGACTGAGAAATTGGTCGAGCAGCAGAAAGCCAACCCAGTGGCACTTCTCTTATCATCAGCGATGATGCTTAGACACTTGCAGTTTCCCTCATTTGCTGATCGACTTGAGACATCTGTCAAGCGTGTCATAGCCAAAGGCAAGTATAGAACCAAGGATTTGGGTGGGAGCAGCACCACTCAGGAGGTTGTAGATGCAGTTATTGCTAATCTTGACTGATGTTTAAGTTTGATTTTTATTTTTGGAAGCTGAAACAATTTTTGGGCTGAAGGAGTGGGCCCAATATTTTTTTATCTATATATATATTTTTTATATTGCTTGCCAATTTCGGCAGCATATTTTTCTTTTAATAATCATGAGCTGCCCTGATCTTGTTCCTATTATGTATTTACATTTGTTGTTAGATCGGAAGTGATCAAGGCATGTTCAAACTGTGCTGTTATATTCAACCAAATTATTACATTGATTGGGAGGATGTGTTTTTTTTTCCTCCTATTAATTCTGGGTAACTGGCTAATAGTTGTATTATTTTGAGAAGACGTGCTTTTAGGAATTACATTGTTCCTAGGAAATGTTTGCTTTTAGCTCAGATTAATTAGTTTTTGCTAGTTAGATTTGTGATTAAGGTGGAATTTTTGTTTTAATGAATTCTTTAAAAAATTGTAAAACTGTATTGCATCTATTATTTGTATTCGCTAAAGCTTAATTTGAATTCCATCTAATAGGTTTCTCCTAATAATAGATGATTTTCTCAAGGTGAAGGCATCAATACATTGAAAAGAAAGAAAGCAAGAGAACGAAGCACTATAATTAGAGGCATAAATATTTGTGTACGCTATTATTATCATTAGAAATCAAACACGAACCATTAAATCCTGCCATTCTCCCTGAAATTTATCTTGCTAATAATTGCTTTTGTTGTAGGGCTGCAAATCTTGCTAACCAAAACTCAATAATCCACCATGTTTCGGCAATCGTTCCGCCATCTCCGTCAAATCATCCCCTCCTCTCCTTCCCCTCCTCTCTTCCACCGGTCTGTGACCTACATGCCACGTCCCGGTGATGACACTCCACGTGTTGTAACCCTAATTCCGGGCGACGGCATTGGGCCAATTGTGACAGATGCAGTTTGCCAGGTTATGGAGGCAATGCACGCTCCAGTCTCCTTTGAGACCTATGAGGTGCATGGTAACATGGAATCTGTTCCAGCGGAGGTCATCAAGTCAATCCGCCGTAACAAGGTCTGTCTGAAAGGTGGCCTTGTCACCCCACTTGGTGGAGGTGTGAGCTCGCTCAATGTGCAACTCAGGAAGGAGCTCGATCTCTATGCTTCGCTCGTTCATTGTTTAAATTTGCCTGGACTACCAACACGGCATGACAATGTCGATATTGTGGTTATCAGAGAAAATACTGAAGGAGAATATTCTGGATTGGAGCATGAGGTTTCGCCAGGTGTTGTCGAGAGCCTAAAGGTACTTCATTTCATTATATTTTTTTTGTTACTTGATAGAATTTCCTAAGAAAAAGATGCACAGATCGTATAATTCATTCTCTACGTCTGAATCACAATTTCAATTTGTAGGTGATAACAAAATTCTGCTCTGACCGAATCGCTAGATATGCATTTGAGTATGCTTACCTCAACAACAGACGTAAAGTCACGGCCGTGCATAAAGCTAACATTATGAAGCTTGCTGATGGTCTTTTCCTTAGAATCCTGCCGTGATATTGCATCTATGTACCCAAGCATTGATTATAACGAGATTATTGTAGATAACTGTTGTATGCAACTTGTTTCAAAGCCTGAACAATTTGATGTCATGGTATAACTGTCTTTAAAACTCAGATCTGTCTTAAAAGTTCAATACTACCTCAATTATAATATATAGAATCTGAATTCATTGCTACTAATTTGGTAGGTAACACCAAACCTTTATGGAAATCTGGTGGCTAACACTGCAGCAGGCCTCGTGGGAGGCACCGGCGTCATGCCTGGAGGTAATATGTTTGAAGTTTCTGATAATTTCAACATTTCATTATTGCAACATTAACTACATATGTTTTGTGTTGCTAGCTAGTTAAATATAGGTTAGATGTGATTCTTCTTCAATTTTGCCTTTCTCATTGGTTTTTGGCTTTGTTGGTGTTGATTATTTGAGCTAAGAAAAAAATGGAGGTGTATAATTAGCATAGTAACCATGCACCAACAAACGTGGAGCCATTCTGGTATAAGTATGGAGGTGTTTAAATGGCAGTCGCTTGACAGAAAAATTTATCTCGCAGGCAATGTAGGCGAAGACTATGCCATATTCGAACAAGGCACCTCGGCTGGAAATGTGGGTAATGAGAAAATAATTAAACAGAGAAAGGCAAATCCTGTAGCGCTTCTCCTATCGTCTGCGATGATGTTGCGGCACTTGCAGTTCCCTTCATTTGCTGATAGGTTGGAAACTGCTGTCAAACATGTGGTTTCTGAAGGGAAGTTCAAGACAAAAGATTTGGGTGGCGATAGCACCACCCAACAAGTAGTCGATGCTGTTATTGCTAACCTCAACTTGTTGTAATTTAGAATAGTATTTATAATTTGCGATGTAGCAGTTTTGTAGGAATGAGTGCAGTTCCTTGTGTTGTTCAAAATCAGTTCTTACATAATTTCACATGACTTTACCTTTCTTATTTCTCTCTTTTTTTTTTTTTTCAAACTTAATTTTCTTCTTTTACTATAAAAGAGGAAACATAATTATAGCACTTCGGTTCAGCCAGAAAAAGCACCTAAAAGAAGGTAATCACAATAAAAAAAATAAAAAATAAATGCTTTTTTTTAGCAATTTTTTTTTTTTATAAATTTTAACAAAATTAGCTAACAAAAAAGATTCAATAAAGGAAGAAAACATTGGTAAATCTTCGTGGAAATGTAAAATTATGTATAATCATGCCGTTACTCCCTTAAAATACCAGTCATTGCATGCTCCCTAAATCCTCTGTCGCCGGTAAAGGACCTCCCTTTGACAGGAGCGAATTTAAAAGGGTATTGGAAAATTAGCAATTCTGTTGTTCACTTTTTATAACTCTACACACGTGTTAATACTTTTCGGTAATTAAATTTATACTACCAATCTCAGTTTTCTGATTTTGCCCCTGCATTTTAGTTCATATTTCTTAATCACAAGCACTGAGGCTTATGTAGAGAACGACGACGACATCAGATAGCAAACAGCAAGGCCTAACTCTAGGCAATCTGTAAATTTGTAAATTTGCCTTGACTATTTTAATAGAGGGGCAGTTTGTAAATTTGCTGGAAAATAAAAACATGCAACCACCCCGACAAAGACAAAGACGTGCTCATCCAAGAGCTATAACATGGAAATTAAATTACAATTCACTACCCAGGTTTAATGGCTAGAAGCAAAACCCACATTGCTTCCCTCAACACAGACTCCATATAGCACATGCACATCCTAATACTAAAAACAGGGTCGATTACAGTAAAATATTTATTAAAAAAAGCACACTTAGCTTGACAGTGACTTTAGTAATGTCCTTGGACCAGACCAAATCGGCAGCTCAATTAACAAATTCGCCATATTTTCTTTTCCTTCTTCACAAAGTGCGTCAACATCAGAACAGATTTCTTCTATCTTTCTGAAAATAGCCTCTTGGTACTCCACCTACA
Organism: Carex parvula; assembly: GCA_025461045.1. Lineage (NCBI taxonomy): Eukaryota > Viridiplantae > Streptophyta > Magnoliopsida > Poales > Cyperaceae > Carex > Carex parvula. The sequence goes on from JAJGRW010001481.1 coordinate 13,712, forward strand.
CTTCCATAACAAGCAACTCAATAATTAGCCTCTTCTATATCATCTATTTTTACCATGGGTTCTGAAGCATACACTCTAAAATTAGTTAGTCTCAACAGGTCGTATGGGGTGCCAAATCAATCAATTGTTTAGTGTAGGTATGTCTACAATGCAGTATGTAGATTTTTGGGTATTGCAAAATTGCTGCATTTTGAGATTGTGGGTATTACAAGCTTGTCCCAGACCAATGCAATTGTTTAGTGTAGGTATGTCTACAATGCATCAGGTGTTTTTCATAATTTCATGTTTTTAAACAACAAACCATACTTACACCAAATCCATATTCTTTGAGGTAACAGAATATTTCTGTTTGGATCACGGCCGTCCGATCGGAATCCGGTCCAATCTGGCCCGAGGTGGAACGCACGGGGCCGCTTTAATAGTCGTGTGGATTCTGATTGGACGGTCCAGATCCAAACAGAAATATCCCTTTACCTTAGGTGATACAAATTCACTTACACCAGGGCTGATGCAGTGTGCTCCACTATGCAAGTACAGTAATTTTAGTCTAAAAAGCAAACTTTAATAACTAGTACATTAAGAAAAGTTCTCCATAGCACCATTTTGAAAGTATTAATCTACCTAAAATATCAACCCAAAAGTAGCTTCTACATGAAATCAACCTCAACAAATTACGAATTAATTTGATTAGCGACCATTGAAACTTCTTCAAAATTTAGGAGCTCACTTCAAGCTAAATTATCCTCGTTAAACAATTTAGAGAGAAACCCTAACTCTCAGTTCCAGTAAAAAATGGCTCTTTGCCATCCCGACAGCCGTACCTGAATCAAGAGCTCATCAACTGAGTGGTGGTGACCTATATTTTCCATCTGTCTCGTGGCTTGAGACCCATCGACCTTTTGAGACCTCAAATCAACACTAGGTCTCTCAGGCACTTGCTCAGAGAGCTGATTGCCTGCAGAAGAGAGTCGTTCCCACTTCTCCAGCTCTTTTTTATACTTATCCCGCAAACCTTTGAGACAGCTTAGCTTCTGCTGACGGCGCCATCGCCTGAGCTCCGCTTCACTCTCCTCCGGCGCTTCTGGCGCCTTCGCGGCCGCGTCAGACGCGATGGAGGCTTGATCTACAGCGTGGTAGCGCCTCTTGTAGATAAATCCGTCGTCTTCGCAGATCTCCCAACACTCGGCGGGTCCGTTTCCGTCCGAGGGCACCGCCATTTTTGGGGTTTTGCGATAATTTGAATTTGGGAAAGTAGGTACCAGAACAATGCGATTTGGGGTTTTTAAGATGGCCAAGTATCCTCCCCGGTACCGTAAAAGATTCCCTTCACTTTACGGTTTGAGATTAACTCCCAGCCGATTTAGGATTCGGGCTGCAGAGGGGGCAGTATTATTTGGCTTTGAGATTCGTGCCAAGTTAATAAGAACGGTCCAGATCATGTAATTGTAAAAGATTCCCTATTACGGTACCGGGGGTGATGTGAATTCTTTTAAGATCCCATCGGGTTCAGCGTAATTGAATAAATTGATTTTGTTTGGGACTGACAGTGGACTATCTAACGTATTAACTGAGGCCCGTTTAATATGAAGCCCATTAATAGGCCCATAAACCAAGCTTACACAACTTGTAATAGTTGGGCTTGTTAGCCTAGATTGAACCCATATTGTAAGCGGGTCCAATATTTCTATTATTTCCTTTCTCCTAACATCCTACCTACAAAGGGCACTTGAAATTGCTCCAGTAGCGGAGTCTTTTTCTTTCTCCCACTTCGCAAAACCCTAACCCTAGAACTGACAATACGCCTCCGCCATGGCATCGACGCTCGATTTCCGCTTCCTAGACGAGGGTCTAGGCGGAGAGAAGAACAAGAAGCGTAAGAGAGCACTTTCTGATGCTCCAGAATCGATGGATCTCGATGAAATGGACTCCACCGCCGCGGAGCGCCCGTCGAAGCTCGCGGCCATTCCCTCCGGCGATCCTGACAAGCCTGCCTTCGGTCGGCCGACCTTCGACGGTGTTATCGCCGGAAGAGTCTCTGGTCGCAATTGGAAGCAGCCCCGAACACATCGCGCCTCGGCCAAGGCAGTGACGCTACGTCCAAAGTCGTTTGAACTTCGTGCAAAGGAGAAGAAGGATAAGCAGTTGTACAAGGAGAGGATAACTGAGCTGAAGGAAGAGATCAGGAAACATAAGGTGGAGAAGAGGAAGCAGAGGGAGGAGAGGGAGAAGAAGAAACAGGAGAATGTATTAAGATCAGGGACTAAATTTCAAAAGATCACCAATCCGAAGACTCTGAAGAAGATTGCCAAGTCGAAGAATAAGAAGTCGCTCAAAGTTGTGCCTGATGATATTTTCTCAGGTGGTAAGAAGAAATAGGAGAAATGTAGTAGCACAGTTTGTTGCGGTTTTTCTTTTATTTCTGTACTCCTGTAGTCGTGTGCATTTTTTGTCCAATTTTGCAGTGAGAAGATTATGATAAATTTGTTGGATTTATTATTGGCTTGCATTTATCAGTCTAAGCTAGCTTGTTTCCTAATGTGATTCTATATTTTAATAACTAAGTTGCAACAAGTAAAGGTCATGACTATTGGTTTCTTGCTTCTTTTAGTTGTTTTCGTTCAGTTCTATTTCCCTGGTCAAAAGGTTCACTCCCGTCAGTGGTACATATGGTGCATTTTTACCTAGTAGCTTCATTGAAGATCATAACATAATTGATCGACAAAAAATATATACTATTTTTAACATGTGTAAGTTGTATGAAGTTATGTTACACATTACTCTTAGTTGGAAGGTATACTCAGTGGTAGTAGAATCAGAATAATAGCATGTATGAACTGGTGCTATTTTTATTTTGTGGGGTGTTTTATGTAAACCCAAGTTTTCTGGGAAGTTTCAGTGTCAGATTTATCAGGGATCTGGAAGTTTTCATTTTGGGCTGTATTTTTATAAGGATGCACAGGGGAATGGTACCAAACAGGAAGGAACCGGTTTTACCACATGTTCATAGTTGAGAAGCAATTTGTGACTTCATGCTGGATAGTGCATATATTAAATTATTCCCCGTCACGAACCTGCCCCTTTTTTATTCTCTTATAGCAATAATATTTGTCTGCACAATCCCAATATACATTCTGATAATTCATTGTCAATAACATGTTGATCAACCAGTTAATTCAAATGAGGAGCTTGTAAAGTCAGTTGTCCAAACTAAACTCCGAATCATTTGTAGCATTTAGGCCGGCTACTTAAAATTGAGGATTAAATCCTTCACTCCAAGTTTAAGATGATTTGAGTTGTTCTTGTTTCTTTTGGACTTGTTACTTGAGTCATGGTTCAAATTATCAACTAAGGAGGGAGAACTCAGAAAATGTTGTTAGTGAGTCCTACATGCAAAGTAAATTTATTCCTTTCAAGAGATAAATTAACTCAGTTGTAACTCATATCTTACTTCATGTTACTTTTTTCTTTTAATTCTCCTTTGACAACTTTGGAGAGTATATTTCTTACTTAACCTCTTACTCCACAATTAAATATAGATTTAAAATGTGCCCGCTCCTTATTTGTAAATTCAGATAGCCCGTCAGTGACTTGTAACACAGATTGTGTCAGGGAATTTTTAACAAAGAACTGCTCGGACCATATATATGGTTCTCTGTACTCTTTAGTGCTCAGTTCTCGAGTTAAATCAGGCCTATTTTATTTTGGGGCTGAGTGAAAAGGCCCATGGGTTATGTTGGATTGCCTGTAGAGAGGAAAGCATGCTGGCATTGCCCATTGGGTTTCACACAGTACCAGCAAACTTAGTTATTGTTGAGCATTCTATGTTCTGCTGGAGGACGTGACTATTTGTTGAGGAATAGTAGGTGGAGGGGCAAACTTTAGTTTATTCACAAGTTGAGCATTTGATATTCTACTGACAAGTTAGGCACCTGATACAGTGTTTTACTGGTGATCATGCCTTCTTTTTCTGGCGAGTTTTTAGTTTAGATAAAGCCAATGTACTAGAGGCGAACCACCAGGGGTTAATGTTTGGGAGCATTGTCAGGTGCGTAACTAGGATTTTTATCAAGAGTAGGCAAAAAAAATTACTGTTACGACTAATGGGTTGCAGACTGCCGTGAATTAACAAATTTAAACTGTGGGTTGTCTAGGGGTAGCCAAAATTTTCTCGAGAGGTAAGCAACAATCCGATTATACATAGATCTATATCCGGTTTTCACTGCCTACCCCTGGTTCATTGTGGCTCCGCTACAGGGCACTGTATCTACACTTCAGCATGTACACTTATTAGTTAGGTTAGACGTTGGCCTCCAGGTCTCAGGCTGTCATTTTTTCAGAAGTTGAATTTAATAAATAATTATATTTGATTTTATTCAACCCAACATAGTTAAATTTAAGTAATTGTATTATCTATGTGGCATCATAAAATCATGTCGAAGGGCTCATCTCATGTTAAACTATGGCATCACCAGAAAAATAAAATTGGCCAATGCTACTGTTCAAAATGACCAAAAAGAAAGAAATAAAGAAACTAAAGTTTGCATTACTAACAGATAGCAAAAAAGTAAACCAAGTATCTTATCATTAACTGCCAGCTTTAGAATGCTATTATAGAAAACAGAAATTTAGTACTCATCATATACTGTAAAAGAGACTACAATCATCCCCAAACAGGAAACCAGGAAAAAAATATAAAAAAAAAGGAAATTAAATGACAAAAAGAACAAAGTACTTTATCGGACCATTTTGCTCAATCCCCCATTTTATCAACTACTCAACCAAAGCAAGTTCATGTTCAAAGGGTTTCTGGTAGCTGCCGTTTCTGTCCAAAGACACAATCAACCGTTGAATTGAGACGGGTACATAGATGCACATCTCATAGTAAACCTAAACAAAATTTGTTTTCCAATGGTTGATTAAGTCTTTGGATGTAGAAGCTATATTTTCAAACCCTTTGAACCATTCCTACTAGGGTTTTACTCTGCCTTCTCCTCGTAGTAGCTCCGAAGCGGTGCCTGGAATTGTTTGTTGGCATCTACAGAGACCTACTTCCACCATAGCTAAAGTACAGTAAGAGAAGAATGGCATGAAACAACAGAAGAAAAGGCCATGAGAAATGGTTATGAGTGGAGAATATATAGTACTGAGACATCTATACAAAAGAGAAAAAAGGAGAAGAGATTGGTCCAAAGACTAAAACTTTATTCTGTACACCATTGCAAATGTTGCATTGCAATGCAAGCATGTTGAGAACCCCAAAGCTTGCGCATGCTATGGCCTCCTCTTGCCTTTTTCTCTAAAGGCAGAGGAAATGGCATTTGTGTCAGCCAATTAATGTAGCCCCACCAAGTTTGAATAGGTCTTTCTCAGTTTTTTTATTTTTATTAATTTTTTATGCTTGGCTACCTCAAAGCAATGCAACTTTTTTTCCTAGGATATATATATATATATATATATATTTTTGCTTTTCTGTATACCGGGAATGGAACATACGATTCAATATGATCTTGTGATAAGGTCATAATGGAGGAATAAGTATTTTGGTATTATAGCATGCCTTGTGCAAGCTAGCTAGGTCATTTCCCTCAGTAGTATTATTCTTCTCTGTGGCTTTTCCCAATGTAAAAGTTCATCAGCAATTTATCTTTGAATAGTATTGTAGAGAGTCACTAGTTGAGTGATGAAAACCTGACATCATACTGATTGGTTTATCAGAGCAGTGTTTATTTTTTTTTTCTTCTCTTTAAAGGAATCTGCTGACATTTTTATTAATTTTCAGTAAACTTAGGTATATTAATTAATTCCTAATAAACTTTGGATATTAATAAAAATGTCGGAGGAATTGCATATGTTTTCATCTGCACGGCTCTGTTTCATTATATTATTTTAACATGCATAAATTTCTAAACATGTATAATTAGATATTTTTAGTTAAGGTTGTAGTGTTTATATATATTTAATATCATATATAAATGTTTGCAATTGCATCGTCAACTCGTCAAGTTAATTTTCACATATGCACTGTGTGCGGTGTGATGCGATTAAACTTGCATTGTCATGTACTTAATTAATTACAAAACAATATTTGAGTGCTTCTACAATTTTAGATTATTTAAATGTCAATAAGTACAGTATGCGATAAAAAATTGTTAACCTTTATTATAACTCGAAACAAAATATTAGACCAAATTTTATATTTTTTAGAATTTTTTACTATCTTTTTTACATATGTACAATATTAATTTTTCGGATGGTCCAGAATCTCATTAAAACAATAATTTTTTTATCTATGTAAAAAATTCTAAAAAATATAAAATTTGGTCTCCAAGCATATTTTATTATGTAGATCATGTTAAGCGGTTCGGATTGACTGTTCGAACTTTGAAAATGGAGATAAAAGATGTGGAGCATATTGGAGCACAAAATCATGATGCATTTGAACCCTCCTCTATATTAATATTAGTTTCCGGTCATCATAGACCAAATAAAATATTACAACTTCATCATCTCATGATAAGGATTAAAACAATAAAACTAGCTAGAAGCCGGTCAAAATAAGAAAAAAATAATAGGCATAAAGAAGTAATTGATAACAAACTAAATTTTTTTTGAGTAATCACAAACTAAATATTACTTAAGAAGATGGTTCAAATGCCTTTATTTTTTGTGCCTCCATCATACCTCTATTTCTAAAAACTTGAATAATTCAAAATTTAAAACTTTGAAAGTCAAAATAAAACCGTTAGATATGATTTACATCATTTTAACTATGTACATATAAAAACTTATGACATTTCAATTTTTATTTTGGTTGTCATTAAGAGCTTGGAAAAACTTATTGATGTGGATAATTTCAAGTCGTTGATTTTTCAGCTTATTGATATACATAAAAACAAAATTTAAATGTAATATTTTTTTTATGAGCACATAGAGAAAATAACATTGACATTGATGATTTAAATTTTGAGTTATTAACGTTTTAAAAATAGAGGCATGATAGATGCACAAAAAATAGAGACATTTAAATCCTCTTCTATTTCAAAATATAATATCAAAATAATATTGTAGTACCAGAAATAAAATCAATAATACGGAAATGGACTTATGATTTAAAAATAATTGTATGATTAAAATTTTAGAGGTGCCACAGTTGAAAAGGGTTTGGTTGAAGTTTTAATTTACTCGCCGCTGTTGCATTGTACCGCACGCATCCCCTCTGTTGCAGCATGCGGAGTTCTCTTTTCTTTCATTTTTTTTTTATGCATCCATTATTAGAGTTTTTAATCTAATGTGACAGTTTCTATTTCAGTTTTAAAGATGTGAGACAATTTTTTATTAAAAAATTGTTTATAAATTTTATGTTGGTTAAATTATTTGTTCAAATTATTTCTCATTTTTATTTTTACTGACGTGGCTTAATAGAAACTCTAAAATTAATTTCAAGAATGTGAGAGTTAGAAACTTTAGAGACCTTAATTTCTAAAAAGTGGTTAACATTTATTTAGAAATTTATTTGAGTTGCTGGGATATAGATGCTCTAAGGGTTCTAAATAGCGCTTTTGTAGTGGCGCTGGTGCTATAGCGTTTTCGGATCATAAAAATTATGATATTATTAGCACTATAGCAGCGCAATATGACAATAGCTTTATTTTTTTAACCGTTCTGTTGACGCGATAAACGCTATTTAAACCTTTAGTTTTTTTCACATCCAACTTTTCGTTTCTTGAAAAATGAGATTGTACCACCACAGTAAATCTAACTCTTATGTTTTTTTACAGCAGACGATAATCAATTTTCAGCAAAAACAGAACTAAAAAGTTAGACACTAAAGTTGCTGAAAAATTAATTAAAAAATCAAGTATAATTTTATTTTATAACGAGGCTAAAAATATTGATGATTTAAAAATTATAAAAATTAATAAATATAATTACAAACTTTTAATTTATAGGAAGCTTAGCCCCTTTTCACCGATATTTTTATTAAAACCCCAAAAAAAAACAAATTATCAAATCTGCTCCCACCCCAACTTTATTTTTATTTCTACCCCAACCGCCCGTGGGCTGGGCGGTCCACTTTCCGGACCTGACCGCCCAGCAGGCGGGCGGTCCACTACCCTTATCTGACCGCCCAGCAGATGGGCGGTCCGCTATAAAACCCTATAAAAGGGGTTTTTCTCTCTCCTGATGAGCACAGTGTTCATTCCCCAATCCCACAAATTTCCAGAACCGAAATAGAGAGCTGTCAGGCGATTTTGAGGCGATTTTGAGGTATGGACAGTAACAAACGAGGTAAGAAAGCGAGCAACCGAGATCGTGGCGTAGCGAGAGAAGGGTCAATTAGTGATCGAGGTAAAAATGAGGAAAAAAATACAAGTGTCAAATATGTCGTGATTTTTTTAATTGTGAGACATGTAAGTTGGAGGAATGGAAGAAACGACATGTTCAGTATGAAATTTCAGACGATGACTTTGTGGAAAACCCCTACGGCTTTGGTTTGAAAAAGAAGAAAGTTGATCCAGAGCCTCCAGCATCGGACGATAAGTTTGTTCCGTGTACTGGTAAGGCTACCACTTCGTCTGCTGTGACTGATCCAGATCAGGCAAACTCTGATGATGACTTTGTTCCATGCACTTTCAAGGCTCGTTGTAAGAAGTAGATTTTTTAGGAATTTATGTTATAGAATTTTTAAAAATTTATGTCGCAGACTTTATTTCATTAGTTTTGTGTTTATTTATATTTTATGTTGTTAGTTTTTGTATACGTAATTAAGTAATAAAAATAACAAAAATGAAGCATATAAAATAATCGAGGCAAATAAAAAATTGCATAGTTTACAAACTACCAATTAGAATAGTTCACAATATACATCTAAAATAGTTCATAACATAATTTAACAAAACTTGGTAATCAGCGACGACGGCCGAACAAACTCAAAATACGACGTCTGGGTCTGGGTGCAGCTGGTTCTGCGGCACTACCGGATGTCTCTCCATGGCTACTACCGGTTCCTGGGCTTTCATGAGTGCAGCGGCTACTACCGGTTCCTGAGCTTTCACCCCTGCGGTGGCTACTACCGGTAGCCTCAGCAACAACTCTAGCATTTTCTCTTTCGTTGGCTTCGTTAATGGCATCTGCATTGCATTCCAGTTGAAATAAAATCAAAACAAAATATAAGTAAACAAATAAAATATAAGTAAATAAAAAAATATAAGTAAATAAAAGGAATCAACCGTACCTGCTCGCTGCCTGTCAGTTGTTGAACGGCGGGCCTGATGTCCCATTCGCCTACCTTCCATCTCGTCCATGGTCATTACTTGACGCTTGTGGGGTCTTCTTCCTTTTTAGATCCACCCACTTGCGGGACAGACTTTATCACCAACATAGGGCGGCCACTGATACTGGTTGGGATAAGGATGGAAAAATGCACCCCAAGTACTCGCAAGGTACTCGGTACGGTACATGTCTGCGACATAATCATCCTCAGAGAAGTTTCTCTCCCGGCACACCGCCATAACATGAGAACAAGGTATGTGGGCCAACTGGATTCCTTGGCAAGTGCATGTTACAGTATTGTCAGGTGCAAAAATAACAACATACTTGAACATCCTTTTCACAAACTCCATAGTCCCATATGGTCTACGGCCGGTTGGAGCAAACTCATCTGGACATTTCACTTCGAATTCCAATTGGTTATCCCCGTACGGGACAACTCTCATAACTGCACCTTTCTCCCTATGTTTCCTTAGTTTCCCCTCCACCCTTGTTGAAAACGTTTGATTCCTGGACAGTAATTCAGAAAATATAAGTCAACAAATAAAAATATGCATACCTTGGCAAAATATCTGAATAAAAATATACATACCTGGACAGTAATTCGAGGGCTTTAACACGCCGTGCAACAAACCATGCATTTAACTTGTAGAAGGTGTCCTCCACAATTGCTGCCACGGGCAACTGCCGGCTCTGCTTGAAACAACATTCAAGGACTCAGACCCATTTGTGGGCATAATTCCCCATCGGAAACCTCCATCACGGGCTTGCAATATCTTCTCATATCGAGGTGGCTCAGCCAGATCGGCGGAATTATTTTTTCCCACCTTGAGTAAGTACAAATTTGTCTTTGGACAGTACTGCAAAAAAAAAATTCAGATGAGAAAACGTTTGATTAAATAATTTAGAAAATATAAGTCTGTGAAAATATACATACCTTGGCAAAATCTTTGAACATCTCTTCCACCCTTCTCGGCTTCTTCTTCTTGGCACCAATTCTGAATGTATCTGCAACCCATTTTCCACCCATTTTCCAGATCTGCAGTTCTTGTGTAGGTTGTCTGTAACATGTTGCATACACAGCCTGTGCACACATTCGCCGTTCGCTGTCGACCACCCGAAATCTGGGCGATCAAAAACATATTTGATTCCTTTGTGCTGGTCTGATATGACATAAAAGAACCGGTCGCCAACCACTTGTCTTCTTACGAAGCTCATGAAAAATCCCCAGTTTTCCCCGTCCTCCTTCTCAACAATTGCAAAGGCCAAAGACAACAACTGGTTTTCAGCATCATATGCACATGCGATCAGCAGTCTCCCGTCGTAACGGCCAGACAGGAAGCATGCATCCACATTGATGACCGGTCTAATGTATGGCACAGCTTGAATACATGGACCGAACGCCCATGCTATGGCCTTGAATTGCACCGCGTTGTCGACATCCCGTACGCCTATATTCCAACATTCAAAGACAGTGCCGGGATTTGTACTTACTATGGCCTGCAGCAATGGTGCAAGCAAGTTGTATGAACCATGCCAGCTACCGAACATTCGGCAAATCGCAAGTTCACGCCCTCTCCACAACCTGTTGTATTTTGGGACGACATGCTTGTAAACGCGTCTGACATGTCTAGCGACCTCCTTAAGGCTCATCGATGGGTCCTCTTTAACGTCATTCTCAATTACATCGGCAATAAGTGAAGCCGTAAGATTTGCATGGTCTTTCCTTGATGACGCAGCCTTGCATGTGTGAGGTGGTTCACACTTCTTAATAATCCATGCCTCGCCCTTACCCACAGGTGTTGCATAGAGACGGAAGTGGCAATGCTTTTCGTCTTTACAAACAATTACTAACCTTCTTCGGTCCCTTTTTTCAGTTATGCACTCCCAGTTGCCGTGAACATGGACCTCATGTATTTTCTTCACAAGTTCATCTATGTTGGTGTAAACCTGCTGCGGAGCAAGCTCTTGACTGTACCTGACACGCGGCCTAAAAAATGAGATGTCTGCCTCTTCAAAAGCAGTGGTATCGTTGAATGTGGGGCACGGATGCCTATCTGTCCGACCTCTAATCGGAAATCTGTCTTACTTAGGTAAATAATCTCCATCACCTTCTGACAGGTGATCAGAATCCCAATCCCCTTCCCATTCGTCACCTGTTTCCAAATTTCCTTGTGGTACGGCATCGAGCTCAGCATCAAGGTCAAGGTCTCTCCGGATAGCAACGGGTGACACTATAGGTATTGATGGTGGTACAGATGGAAATCTGGGTTGGATTGGGGTTTCAGGAGGAGGTGGTGGTGGTGGTAGATCGGTGGTAAAATCAGGTACAAAATTCTCATAAACGGGTGATACGGGCGGTTCATAACTCGAGTGGCGGGGGTTGTCATACCTCGAGGGGTGGGGGTTGTCATAACTATAGTGGCGGGGGTTGTCATAACTAGAGTGGCGGGGGTTGTCATACCCCGAGTGCTCACGACCCTAGTTGTCATAACCCGAGTGATCATAACTCGAGCTGTCATAACTCGAGTGACGCGGGTTGTCATAACCCGAGTGATCATAACCTCTATTTTCCCTAGATGTTCCAACCCCGGGTTCACGCTGAACTCTCATGGAATATAAGTCCATTACCATTACCCCCTGTGCCTGAAAAGTGTTGTAAACACTCCTCCATACCGACTCATCAGTTATTGGATACCTGGTATAGTAAGGTCTACCACCACTTACTGTGTTAATCCGGGTAGCTAAATCTATATCACACCGGTTGGGGTTCACACCAATTTTTTCATACACTATTCCCTTCAGTTCAACAAATGAGGTATTTTCATTTACCTCAAAGCCGTAGGCTGCTTCCTTGGTGTACTGTGCTCCCTCCGCACCCCGAGTAAACTTCCCGCCCACATACAGTGCAACCAACATATTTCTGTGCTGGAATTACTGTGCTGAAAATACTGTGCTGAAAATACTGTTATGGAAATACTGTGCTGGAAATACTGTGCTGGAATTACTGTGCTGGGATTACTGTGCTGGGATTACTGTGCTGGGATTACTGTGCACAATCGCCTCAAAATCGCTGAAAAAATCGCCTCTGACGGCTCTCTCATCTCTCATTCGGTTCTGAAAAATTTCTGGGATTGGGGAATGAACACTGTGTTGCTCAGGAGAGAGAAAAAACCCTTTTATAGGGTTTTATAGCGGACCGCCCAGCTGCTGGGCGGTCTGATAAGGGTAGTGGACCGCCCGCCTGCTGGGCGGTCAGGTCCGGAAAGTGGACCGCCCAGCCCACGGGCGGTTGGGGTAGAAATAAAAATAAAGTTGGGGTGGGAGCAGATTTGATAATTTGTTTTTTTTTGGGGTTTTAATAAAAATATCGGCCCTTTTCATTACCTTACCATCGGCCCCTGATTTTAGAACATTTTTTCCTGTTTATCTCGTTTCTTATAGGAAAAAAAAACTAGAAAAAGAGGAAAAATTATGTATAAAATTTCAACATGTATTCAGAAGATAATGAGAGTAGGTCTGATGCCTATCGGACCTACTTTGGTTCGATGAGTTTAATCACCGTCAATTTGCTTTAAGATTCGTGCATAACGCTTTAAGCTTCGTGTGCCTCTGCTTCAATTTCGTGCACACAAATCTTAAATTAGATCGGACGGTCATCATACCCGTTGAACCTAAAAGTAGATCCGATGCTCATCAGACCTACTCCGTTCTCATTCAGAAGAGCATGATAGATAAATGGATAGAGGTTGCCACCCCATAGGTGTGCACTTTTTCCTCCTCTCTTTCCTCAACGGTATATAATTATATTCCTTGTATACCTGTAACGGAACAACTTTTATGGTACTGTTGTTAATTTAAAGTTTTGGTGATGGGCGCATGATTTAAATTGCATTTAAGAAAACTTAATCTTGGGTCTCTCAAACAGTACCATGCTATGTTCTGTCTTGCTGGTAATTAAACAATTGAAATTTTGATACACCATAATTAGTCTGATTTCAATTAGATTAAAAAAATAACTTGATGTTAGCTAATTACCATTATTGTTTTACTTTAATAATGCCTTAATTAGGTGCTTGAGTAGCAACTCTTCATCTTCTCAAAAGTATATTAAAAGATAAGAAATACAAAAAAAAAAAAAACCATAGATTCAAAATTCTAAACAATTTTTTTTTTTTTTTTGAAAATTATGTAGTTCAGCTATATATAAATGTGGTTATTTTGTCTAGAGAACGAATATTATAAAGGAGTCATATATTTCAAACTAAACGAAAATTAAAATTATCTTCCATTTTTAATTAATAATGGCAAGTTAAACAAATTTATCTATTTGCCATTTTTGAATGAAATCTTTTAGGGCCTGTTCGTTTGTCACGGGATTGTGCGGGATAGGATTTGACGGGTTCGGAAACTCACTTTTTTATTTACGGGAACCCATACTCATAAGTATGCACGGGAATAATTCTGAGAATGTACTGAATGAGTGTTCGGTTGTACCGTGGGTATAATTGTGGGAAATTCTATTTTCTTTATAAAATTGATGATATCAATAAAATAATTATTAATTAAATCAAATCAAATCAATTAAATAATAATATAACATTACTTGTACCGTGAGCTTGTAATTAACCAATAACATAACATTACTAATTAAAAACAATAATTAAAAATATTTACAAAAATTATAAACATTTATAAACAAATAAACATTAAAAATATGTAATTACAAAAAAAATTCTAAACCCTGACATCCTTCTAATATGCACGGGTTTGAAGTGCATCTAAAATTAGATTCAGGTGCATTTAATAATTTATCCTTCTAATTAAATATCTTTCAAATATGCTGTAAAAATTAGATTCATTTCTCACTTTTTTTTAAATTAGACTAATAATGTTATAAAAAAAAATTCAAGTGCATGCCCAGTTCTCGAGGTAGAAACCACAAAATTTATTGGAGCATATATGTATGTTTGCTTTAATTGAATTGGATTCATTTGTTTTTAATTTTTTATATAAAGTTTCTCGGTATCTTCAAATTATAAACTGAAACTTATATGAGAAAGTCCGGATTCGGATTTGGATTGGCTTAGTCCCACAATAGACAACAAACAAAGGAAGAGCTCTTTATATATACATCTCCCATTTGTGTGATAAGGTTATCTTAGGGAGGAGAAAGAATGATATAGGCATTAAAAAATTGCACTCATGAAAATCTGACAGAGGAGAGAGTGAGTGGGAAAAAAAAATATTGAGTCTGCGTTCCGTTTTTTTATCCCAAAATATTGCACTAAATTTGGAGTTCTTGGGAACTACCCACGGGAAATATTTGAAGAAAACTACGGCTGCCGAACACCTCTGTAGAATTGTGATCCCATACTGTTGAAACCCATCAAATTTCCAATGGGAATAGGGATGCCGAACAGGCCCTTAAGGAGAACTGGCCCAAGACAGTCGTTACATGGAACTTTTTATCTGCACATTTTCTTAGGTCGTAACAGGGAATGAAATAATGAATGTGAAATCAATTATCGTTTTACTTTTCAAGCGTGCTTTGACACCAAAAATAATAACAATAAAAAGCAATTTGTCAACTCATAACTGTTGTTCTATCAAGTCTCTTTTTCTTGTCTAGATATCGGTTTGCAGAGTGGTGAAAATGGCATGGCGGAACCGGCTCCATTACAGAACTGCACGGTTATGGCACGGTTATGGCACGGTTACGGCACGACACGCATGTCAGTTAAGTGTCGTGACTCGTATGTCGCGTGCCATGACTATCTTTTGAAACTTTGGTGTTATATAACATTTTGGTGTATGCTAGAATTCCTATCCATCATTTATATATCAAAGGTTCATGAAACATTGATTATATATAATAAATGATCTAACTAATTATATGATTATCATACACTAATTGTTGCCTATATATAAATAATAATGTAATGCAATTCATTGCACAGCACAGGTACATACTTCATTCAAACATATAAAAACACATAATTTAATTTGCTGATACTATGCTAAATATTCATTAGAGATCTATTAAACATACTCAAGAAGCAGTAGCCTACCTCATTCTAACAGAAATTAATAAGCCAAAAACCAGTACCTAAAAGAAAGAAAAAGAACAGAGATCAAACGGCTCCTCGGACCAATTAGCTCAATTCCCCTCCTGCGATTCTCGCGCAGGGAGAAAAGAAGAAAGGTTCTGCATTCAACCATCTTCACCAAGTAGAAAGACGAGAATAAATGCCGGCACTAATTGTCGCAACCGATGATCAAATTTGAGCATGCTTCTAGAGTGGTAGTTCAGACAAAAGAGATGAGAGAGGAGACAAAGATAGAACATTAATTTAGTTTGAAAGCTTGAATGCGAGAAAAGATAAGAAGGTGATGATGGTATATATATATATATATATATAGGGGATGTAATTAAGCTTATGAAATGGGGAGGCCGGAAAGAGGAAGAGATTGTTCAAAAGTTTGCTTTTTTAAGGAATTTTTTCACATGTAACCCTACGAAGTCTCAAAATATCTCGTGTATTCCTGACAATGCAATCTTAATGTACATAATTTGAGATTTTGCAGGGATACAGAAGAAAAAAAATACTTTATTCTAGTGCCGAGGTAAGGAGAGGTGCCCAAAGCGCGCGCATGCAAAGCCAGCCCCCTCCTTTTCTAACTTTGTGATAGAAAAAAAGTTAGAAGCAAGGTGGTGTCAGATAGAGATCGAGCATATACATGCAAACAGGTGGGGCTCCAACAAGACCAAGCAATGAAAAAAGACAAGTGTTGTGTTGTGCGCATTGCAGCTAAGTGTTGGAGAGAGAGAATCAAACAGGGAACTGGAATTGAGAGAAGGCGTGCGGTGGAGAGGGGCACAGTGCCCACCCCAACCCAACAAAGGTTTGCGCCTTTTTATCTCCAACAAAGAGGTTTTAACTTTTAAAGAAGGTTGCTAGCTGCTGATGAACATGTAAAAAAAATCATTCTATTTCCAAGTCAAACAAGTACAGAATAAAGGTAAGGTGTATATTGCATCAAAATCGATGCTGAGTAAAATAAAAACAAAGGGGGCAGAATAATCACTAATTAAACAGCAAATTATTTTTGTACAAGTAAAATTTGTAAAATTCTGCCATTCATAATTAGTCTATTTTTTTTTCACTATTTTATACATTTGTCGAACATGTCTTGTATATTCAGAAAACAAAGAATTTAATCCTGTCATAATTTCAGCTCTATTTTACGAGGATATATAGATCTCATCATATCTAAAATAGATGTATCAATATGACATTGTCGACATTTTTTTTTTTTTTTCTGTGCTTGGATCATGCCCGACCTCCGTTATATTAATTCAGAAAATATAATATTTTCGACAATTTTGTCTCCTCAGTGCAAGCTATTTAAAAGTGAAATTCATATCATCTTATTTAGGAGAAAAATATATTTTCATGCAAATGTCACAGTCTTGAAACGTCATGCAACAAAATTCGAATTCACATCACCTCAGGTTACCTGACTCAAGCAAATTATGATCGGACGGTTCTTTTAACATAGTACGAATCTCAAAACAGCCCCCTACAGTCTCCATAGGCACCGGATTGAGTTTGACCCAGATAAGATTAATCTAGACCGTCCGTTTCAATTTGCTTGAGTCAGGTACCTGGGAGGATAGGGATCCACAAAATTCCTGCAAATTTTACAAAATCATATGTGCTTTATAATATTTAACAAATAGAGAAAATTAGTTTATAATAATTTTGTATAAAATAATGGTAAAAAAATATTTCGTTATTGTTAAAATTTCTTTCATTTGGAAAATAGCTGAACGGTCAGTTTTTTGCACAATAAAATAAGAAAGAACCTCATTTTTGCTTGTTAGTAGTGCGGTGCAAGAATTTTGTTGCTAAATTTTTTAAGTTATAAGTACACAAGTACATTAACTCTATTTTCACTCTATATATTCAAAAATATATATCAATATAAAGTCCAATTGTTTGAAACGGTAGGTGGTCCTTGTAACACAAGCAAGTTATTACTCTGTAACTTTTAATTGAATATGTTTATAGCTGACAGATGTTTGTAATTTTAATTAAAAAATATTTAATGAAATCAAATATTGTAGCTCTTAAATTGTTTTGTTTTGTTACATGCATCTAATCTGGTCACGACTGTTATTATCGTTTCTGATGGCTGGAAAGTGGAAACACAATTTTTCAATTTTCGATTTTGTAACGGAAGAAAATAAAACAACCAAATAAGAGAATAAGAACCTCCCTTTTCATTCCTTTTCCTTCCACTCCTACTCTTCACCTCACTTCCTTTTATCTTATGTGAAGTAATGAGTTACTGACACTTCTTTCGGAAGGTTATAAAGGTACAATTTTACCACTTATTTTTCAGCACCTATGAACGTGTTAAAAAAATCAAAACTTGTTAGATGCAAACTAATAAGTAATTTTGCATCTGACTAAAGTAATTTTAAGTTTAAAATGAAATATTTATGTCCAATTTTATCAAATTTATCACCTCCACTGCGGATGCCACTTGCGAGGAAAATGTGATCTGCTATTAAAAAAATGGGGAGGACAATAACAGCACTATATAACTTCCAATAGAAATTTGCATGCTGATTGGATACACATGGCAGATTCATTTGTTTGAGCTACTTGGAGCATTTGTTTGGGATCCTGATTAAGTAATCTGATGATGGGCTATATGATTAAACAACCTCACAACCTTAATTGCCAATGTTCTGACAAGTAGCAAAACCTAAAATAAACTGACTGATTGCAACTAAGGTCGGCTGAATTCCCGACAAAGTGAACCCTACATCATTTACTACTAAGACTCATGAGTTAGTTAATACAGAATTCTGGCTAACATCTCAAAAGCACTCATATTACCAATCTCAGCGAATAGAATTCTGGCTAACATCTCCAACTACTAAAATTACTCTTAACACAAATGGAGATAAATAGTTTACAAACAAAACTACCTACTTTAATAAAATCAGTTAGCTCACATTACCCCACACTGCCCGGGCCGAGGACATTTTACTATTTGGTTTGGCAGTCAGTTCATAAAGAATCCTGGCAAATGTCTCGGAGTACTTCCCTTCTGACATGAGAATCTCAGAAAACGTGGTCTCATGAGCCATAAGCATCAGCCGGTTTTGGGACTCTGAAACAAGACTTTCAAGTATCATCGCAGCCTTTCTGCACACCTCAGGCACTGTGTGTACTCTCACAATCTTTATTAGTCTATCTACGGCCCTGGACAAAACCAAAGAACAAAAAATAGTAATGTGACATTCACTCCCAAATGTATCATCATTATTCCTGCTTCTATCTTTTATTTATGTAAGACGGTTCAATTGAGGCCTAAGTAGATAAATCTGGCCAGAAACCTGCTTAAGAGTTCTCCTAGAACCAACATCTTACCGTAACAATGTTGTACGAGCTAGTATAGCAGTCTGTTCCCAACCAAATCAAAGGTCATGCTTTTATCTTGTTCACTTTGTATCCCAGAAATAATCTGTTATAAGTCTACTAAGTAACTCCACTCATTTGTATCCCTGAAATAATCTAGAAGTCTACTAATAACTCAATTCAAGAATCTTAACCATAGATCAGCCAGCCAGAAGAGTTAAGAGCCGGGTAACTATACACTTGTATGTATGTTTGGCCATTTTTCAGTACCCTTACCATCGTTCACTAGCCAACTTCAACCGGCAATCCATGTTCACTTCAGTAAGATTGTAGAGAGCCCCAACTGCAGCTGCTTGTGCATCTATTGCTTGCAAGCTCATAAGATCAACTAAACGCTTGTGTATCTGCAAAAATAGTTGCAGAGATTTACATCATGAAATGCTAGCATAGAAATCCATCAGAATATTAAAAACATTTAGTTAACTACAGTTAGAAAAATTATAACATATGATACTTTTCTAGCCTACACCATCTACTCAGCAATTGTGGGTGCATTACATTCTACATGATCAGCTTACAGTGTTAGTACAAATTAATGCTTACAAATAACAAAATATACCTGCGGAATAAAAGGGAGAAGAAATGGCTCATTGTCAGGATTTATAATCAATCTCCCAATAAGTTCAGCCGCTGCACAGTGCCATGCTTTTATAGATGACTCAAGCATGCCCATTATAGATTCGACTGCGCGCTTCTCACTATAGATCACAGAAAAAGCATGATCACAAATCTAAAAATCAGAAAAAGGGTATAAAAAAAACATTTTGAAATTGAACAGACGTCATTTTGATGAAAGAAGGTTTTGTGGAGCTAAATATGCGAAGGTCTAGCACAGGAGCCAGATTAACTAGGGTCTCGAGCAAGTTTGTTATGAGCTCATCGTCTTCTGCTTCCAGATGAAAATGAAAAAACAAGAAAAAATTAACAAGTTAAGCATGTTAATTTTAAAATAATATTTATAGTTAGAAAAGAAGACACATACCCAATTTGTAAACGAAATCAATGATTAGTCATAACTTTAACTAACAGACAACACCCTATCACTAAAAAAACGAATAAAACTAGTAAAAATAGACTAGATACCCCGTTTTTACATCATATAACTAGGAATCAACATCTCAAAATTCTTGATTTAATTCAACTTAATTTGGAATTAGAGGGAAAAGGCCCATAAGAAATAGGGGCAAGGTTGCCAATATTTCACGGAGCATACCAGTTCTATGACGCTAATATATTGGTTGGTGAAAGTTGCAAACATCATAATTGTTGCGAGTCATTAGCAAAATAAAGCATAATTTAGTACCTGTGTTTTGATCCTCGAGGCACTGAAAGATGGTTTCCAAGCAGTGTCTGTGTTGCACCATTATGGTCTCATTCTCTGGCATGAAAGAGAAATTACGAATTATATTAGAAGCTGCAATGGCACAAATTTGCTTCTCAGCCCGGCCTTCTTCATTAAGATTAAATAAGCCATCTTCGTCGAACCACCATCCAACAGGGCGCTTCCTTTTCAAACTATTAGGATTCTCCTCTGACTTGGTTGAACCACTACAAAGCATTAAACATCTTGCATGAGGTTAACACATGATATGCCTGTCTTTTACAAATATCAAACATATTCATTGACTTGTGCAGATAACAAACCAACTTTGGTAATTTTGTCCCTATATCTATTTAGTCTTTTTTTATTTTTAAGATTGGACTAGGCTATAATCAAGCCGAGAAGATTGAATGCTATGGGTGATATACTTTAAGTTAAATGGTAAAGGGTCACCTACTATGTTATTACTGGCCATCTAAATTTGCTTTCATAGAGTAGATGTATACCCAACTTCAGAGTCCTTTCTTTTCAGACTAGAACACCAGACCCAACACTGACTCATCTCTAGTGTGAAACAATAATGTATGACAAGATTTCGATACACCAGAACACGTGCATATTTTTGTAACAAACCAGGTATTCCTTTTCATTATTGAAAAATAATCCTTGCCTCGGTGATAAGCTAAGGATAATATCACTGCTGTTAGTTAGGTCTATATTAATGGTTGCCCTTTTCCAATTTGAACATGTGTTAGTAAGAAAAAAAAACACAAGGACAAGCATTCTTAAAAGAAAAAAAAAACGTTAACTTAGTTTGCTAACACTTTCTCAAGAATTGATTTTATCAAAGATCAGCTAATCATGTAAATAGTTGTATGGAAGCTTAGTGCCAGCCTGCCAGCAGCATTAAAGATCAACTGATCAAGTATCATTTTTACAGATACTTAGAAAGAGAGATTTTCTGCAATTTCATCACAATGCAAATATTTCTGCTAAATTCCCTGCTACAAAAGGCATACCCAGGAGAAGCAAGACTGTCAGAGGATGGTATTGTAGCAGCTTCATTGCCAAATCCAGTGAGTAGTGCACTGAGACCAAGTGATCTTGATCTCTCTGGCTTGGTGTAGTCTCTAGGTATAGCTATATCACGCCAATCATCTACCTATGTGACATAGTATACAACATACAATTGTGGTTTCATTCCACATGTAATATAGGTTTCTGATAAAGATTAAATTAAAAATAGGTTTCTAACATCCAACTAACAAAAAAAATAAGATTAAATGATCCTTGTATTTGCAATTAACACCCAACATTAGTTGGGACATTACATAATCCCAACCAACTAAGTCCAAAATCAAGCCAATTAGAATTAGACATCATTTTGTGTTAGGGGGTTACGATGAAACATGCTTTGACAATCATTGCCCTTGGAGGTAGTTTTGTGTAATACCTGTAAATATGGTCAAATATCAAGTGTAACTTGCTCAATGTGAAAGAAGCCTTGAGATCTATTTATTGACAGCTATTATGCACAGTTGCTATCCCCTAATACCGCTTATTAACCTCTATGTTTATGAAGTTAAATTCAAACTTTTGGTGATTTTCTAAGATGAGAAGAAAACGGTTTTGGCACGTACAACTTGGAGAATAGCATCTAATAATCCTGGTATCTTGCAGAGTGGCACAGAGTCTCGGCGAAGGTCATCCTTTTCCTTGAAAGAAAGTACAGTGACCGCATTTAAGGCCCATGTCATTTCACTCTTCAGCCCGCTTTGCAAAGCAAGCACTATTCTCTTGCTATTCTCATCTGATAAGGACAATAGAAAAAGAAAACAAAAAAAACTTCAGTCCATCTACTCAGTTAGCAAAATGAACAAACAACATTTTGGTAATTCACTAAGTGTGGTACTGCTGCAAATAACACCCATCATTTCTCATGATTGCACCTGAAATTTCAGACAAAGTAACCACCTCACAGTTAAGCAAAAAGTATATTTTGTTAAATTTGACAACTCTGCCCCTCCTACAAATACCCATTTATCCCTGCTCCCTTGTGTTTAACACAACAGAAGCTTTAAAAAACTTCCTTAAAAAAAAAAGAATCTCTGCTCCCAACTAGAAAGTAGAAAGTGTTAGATTGCTCCACCTAAATATGGCATGTTTGAGTTGCCAAGTAAAATTCAAGGTTAACTAGGATTTTATTTTCACTTGAATTGAGACTTCTCTTTAACAGCTGTGTCAACAGCAAATTACCAATGAACAATGTAACCAGCATGTAACATTATTTCCGAATTCCAAATAAATCAAAGAGTCAAGCGTAGTTTGCACAAAGAAAAAAAGCTCGAAACAGCAAGCATTATGCAAAATCAGCTCTTAATCCTTTACTTTTCCTTCAAATTAACCCTTTCCAGCTGAAAGTTCCAGTAAAGCTGTTACTTCTTAGTACCTGCAAGTCAGATAGGAGAAAAAGAAAGCAAGAGAGCTACCGACGAGGTTGGAGTAAACATGCAGAGAGGGGCCGAAAAGAGAGGCCGCAGATCCCGGATCTCCTGGGGACGCCGATGAGGAGGCGCCGCCTCCACCACCACCGCTCCCGGTGGTGCTCCCGAACGGACGTCCACGCTTCGCTGGAGTAGCGGAGGCACTCCCCGCCTTGCTCGGCTTCTGCATCTCGAGCTTTCCTTCCACTCGCTGCGAATTTCTCGGTAAATTTTATACCAAAATACTCCTTCCTTCCAATTTATTAACAAAATACCCTTATAAACCCTACATTTACACTCTTTGGTGGTGTTTGGTTGTGGACTAAAGTTAAGGTGGCCTCAGTTGTTATTCTAACTTAGACCGGCCTAAATTATTTATGTTTAGTTAAGGTCTAAAGTTAGACCACGGCTTAAAGTATTCTTTGTTTGGTTAGAGTTGGCTGAGGACTAAAGTTTTTGAAGCCTAAGTTAGTTAATTATTAATAACAAGATACTAATTATAAAATATTAATTATTAATTATAACTATAACATTTTTATAATAATTATTTCATATATTAACAATATAAGATATTAATTATATAATTATATATTAATAATAAGATACTAATTATATAATATTAATATATTAATAATAACTATAATATATTATAATAATTATTTAATATATTAATAATATAATTATATATTAATAATAATTATTAATAAAAAATACTAATTATATAATATTATTATAATAATTATTTAATATATTAACAATATAAGATATTAATTATATAATTATATACTAATAATAATTATTAATAATAATATACTAATTATATACTAATAATATATTATTACTAATTAATGAGGAGAGGGGTGAAATGGTTGAAGGTAAATGACAGTGGGCCCCAGTGGCGTAAAATTGAAGCCTAAATTTAAGGCACCTCAAGAGGTGGTTTAATTTAGGCCCGTTTAGGCCGGCTTAACTTTTAGGCTATTCCATGTTAGACCAATTAGTTTAAATCATGTTTGGTGGAATAACAGTGGCCTAAAGCCTTTAAACCACCTTTAGACCACAACCAAACATGGGGTTTCAGTCTTTCCCCTTCCCTCCTTAAAAGTTTACATCTACTTTTTACATCAACAATGACTAAAAAAGAAAAAGAAAAAAAGAGTTTACATCTTCTTTTTATAATTAATATTTTACAATTTTTATAATAATTCATTTTGTAATAAAAAAATAATTATTTAGTTCTCACATTTTAAATATGACGTTTTAAATTTTATTTTATAAAGAGTACGAAATAATATCTTCAAATTATAAAATTTTAAGTTTGTATAATTTTACAATGTAATCTTTTAAAAAAAAATCTCCTTTAACATATACATGATATATAAAGTAGGTATTATTTTTGTAGATTTATAACAAAGCAAATACAAGTCTATTTTTATGACTATAATGTATATAAATCAACTAAAAATTTGTAAACAAAAATTATAGAAATAATAAAAGGTCCATATGAGAAATTTCGCTCTGTAAAAATAATATTAGATACGGTATTTTGATTCGTGGAAATTTGAAACAATTAAATGCAAATTTATTCATTTTATCAAATAATAATGGTGCTTCAAAAGATCAAACACGTTTCAAATTTAAGAATTGCAAATTATAATATCAAGCATGTTTCAAATTTTTATGAATCAAATGTCAAATCTAATATTAGTTTAAAAGGGGGATTTCACCGACATTTTTATTAATACTCCAAAAGAAAATATATCAAATCTGCCTCAATCCCAATTTTTTATTAAAACTACCCGGACCGCTCCACAGTGGGGTGGTTCACTATTCATACCAAACCGCCACCTAGTGGGGCGGTCCACTGCCTATACCAAACCGCCCCATATGGAGGCGGTCTGTTATAAAATATGTATAAAAGTCATTTTTCTCTCTCCTGCCCACTCACAAATTCATTCTAACTTAGCTGAGAGAGAAAGAGGAAGAAGAGAAAGAGAGAGACGATTCTGTGGTGATGAGATGCCATTCTAAATCAACTGTCGTGACTCGTGAGATAGATCCGACCGAGCCCGACGCAAACCCAGTTTATGCTAGATGAGATGTCATCTCCCCCCAATGAGCAGCCAGAGTGGGACTACCATCGTTAGGTATTGTCCATGACTGGGTGGGAGGCATTCTACGATACACATGGATATCCGGTTCAGCCTCTAGTATGTCATATTTCATTAGCTGTCCCATTTGTACAAATTTATTCATTCAGATCAAATTTACTTAATTATGTGTATGATTGCAGGGTCCGGCCACAATGCTGCCACCGCCTCCGGATTCATTTCCTACGGATTTCGAGGAGCTAGCGTTCAGTCTCGATGAGATCGGGGTATACGAGGACGATCTGGCTGACATGCTGCCACCGGTAGTACCACGATATGAGACAGAGATGCCACATGATAGAGAGGCCAGTGGTAGCGGGTCCCGAACTCAGTCTGACTTTGGGACTGAGTTCGCTGCATCCATCTTATGTACACCCCCGCCAGTCTCTAGGCCGACGTATGACTCAGTCGGGATACCGCTGAGCGGATACGCAACGAGGCCGAGGCTGATGTCGTTACACCGAGAGAGAGAGTATGGCCGCTTCGAGCGAACGCCGAAGTACCAGCTGAGCGATGGTCCCCCGATCCGTGGCGGTGATTGTTTTGTACTATTTATATTTGGTATATTATGTTTGGTATTTTTATATTTGGATTATCTTATATTTCGGGGTTTTTTTATGTGTGATTTTATGATACTATTTTTATATTTTTTAGATATTTTTTCGTCACTAACTTACGCATAATTACGCAAAATTACGCTAAAATAAAATAAATTATCATCATTATACTAATTTAAACTAATGAGAATTATACTAAAATAAAATAAATCATCAAAAATATGCTAAATTAAACTAAGTTACAGTAAATGATACTAAAATAAAATAAATTATCACAATTATGCTAAACAGAAAATACTACAACAACAATAACAATACTACAACATAAAATCTAAACGTAAAATACTACAATAAACTCTAAAACAGTCGACAAAAAAATTAAAAGTACCGGCTATTTTTTGGCCTGTAATGAATTAAACAGGGTACCGACCATTTTCTGGCCGGTAGTTGAATAAATTGAGTACCGGCCAGACAATGTCCAGTAAAGGTATTTTTCTAAAAATCTGGGTATATTAATTAATTTCTGTTAAACTTTGGATATTAATAAAAAAATCGGCACCCTTGTCGCGTAAATTTGCGACTCATTTGCAATCCTCTCCGTGTGTCTTTCATCTCGCTTGAGGAAGCCGGAAAATTGGTTCAGAATCGGCCGCGAGTGCTCCGATCTTTTACCTATTTCTCTTCTTGCGGTTCTTTCTGAGAGCTTCGGCCCGAATTCTTTGAATCGGGATCAGATAAGGTATGTCAAGAATTGTGCAGTGCTTCTCTTTTAGATCTTTCCAGCATGGTGATTCTAGTCGCTGTTTGATTAGTTCCGCTTGCCTGAGATTTAAGGATTAGTTCGTGGTTCTCTGTTTTTGCGTATGCTCTTTTAATTTTTATGAATTGTCTAACTAGTGAACTTTTTGCAAGGAGTTATTGATAAGTTCTGGTGGCTGATCAAAATAGCTATATCATTTTTTCCCCTAGAATTGGGTATAATTAGGGTATCATAACTTTAGTAGGTTGCAATTCACTTCAGTATTTTTTATGCATATGCTGTATTGGAAGCAGACGGGCGCTGTACAGTTAGTATGTGTTTTATAGATCTAGGATATATTGATACCCGACTTATTTTATTATTGCGATAACCGGCAATAAAACTCGTCAAAATAATAAAAAAAATAATAAAAAAAACAAAGAGTATAGGTGCATTCTCCACCATTTAGATAGGACGGGTTTAAAATTCAGGTGAAATTTGAAGCTCATTTAGTCGTCCAAGTTTAGCCTCTAAAACTGAACCTTGGAATTCAAATCAATTGATAGATAACCAATCAATCTCTAAGCTCCACCACATCTTATGCATATCCCATGTTATAGTGAACACCTATAATTTTGGTTTTGTCAGTTTTGACAAGCTTTGACACCTATTGATATGGTTCACCAAGTAAGTTGGTTGTCTAAAGAACCTACCCTACAGATTTATTTGCAGATAAGAGTGTGTGTTTTTTGTTTCCACGTATTTTGTTCATCCTTTGGAAGAGAGGTCAGACTAAAATGACTTTTGAAACACTAAAAACAAAATGTTAATGTGCAGATTACATATGCTGCTCCGTCATATTCAATAATTAGATGCACAGTCAATATGTGGAATTGATGTGTGTCCACATAATTTAGCTGCACATTTGTATTTTGCATGGACACATAAGCATATGCATCCGCATAAACTAAAATTTAAAACACTGATTTACTTAATTTGATTGATGAACCTTGTGGAATTTTGGCGCTTTGTTCTTGCATCTCCATAATTCTTATGTTAGCTTTGCTAATTTCATTTTCAAGTTAAAAGACTGAATTTTATCTTGTAAACTCATTTCATTATTTAGAAGATCAAGTGTCTGGTAATAATAAATTAGATGACGACCTTTCTGGAATTTGGTAGTTTAGTTATAAGTCAAACCCTAACTCATATATAGGAAACAAAGCAACATACAAAAGTAGGTCCTCTGAAAATCTTACAAAATATTTGTCAGTTTAATTAGTAGCTGTTGATTATTGAACAGCTGGAATAGTTATTAGAATATTATAAATTCATAATGGAATTTACATTTTTGGCTGGACATAATTAGGCAAGTTTTTTATTTTTTGGCTTATCTTATTCCAAATATTTTATTTGGTTTCAGTTTGTTTTGATCTTAAATTGGTCATTGTGGGTATTGAAGGATCTATTGGAGATATGAAGAATTGTTTTCCATTTATTAGACGATGCTAACTTGTTAGATGGTTGCATGATACTTGAATGTATTCCGAATATATTTAGATTTTATTTGAATGTACTCTTTTGGTCTAGCATTAGTTATGCTGAGAGCTGTATATTAGTTATTGCTGAGGTTTCTAATAGATAGGTAAAAAAAGTAGGACGGTAATTAGCTGTTAGTACCCCAACTTGTTTGGGACTAAAGGCTTGGTTGTTGTTGTTGTAGTAATTAGCTGCTAACAGTATTTTGGTCGAGGACTAGAACATTAGGAAAGAGATTCTAATGTATCATTTTGCTAGGTTTCAATCATTACTTTAAAGTACATTGTCATAGATTCTCTTTCATATCAGAAAATCTTTTCAGAATATCAGAATAGAATGGGTGGTTTAAACCTTTGACTCCTATAGACTTGACTGAACTATCCGAAGTCACCAATATTATCAGCATTCCTTTTCTGTTGAGAGATCGTTATTTCGTCCCCTTATCTAAACTTTCTTTTCATTTCTTTTTGCTTCTTAATGTTTTTATTCATAATTGAACATAATCCATTAAATACTTGTCCCCACTGCTTAACCTGATATCCCAATTACCATCAAGTTAACCTCAGAACTATAATTTTAGGATCTCTCATCTATACTAACTAGCAATCCAAGGCCAATGCCTTCCTTCCCTAAGCTCGTATTCACCAGAGAACCATTATTTCTGGGCCATACAATTCATGTTACCCTCAAATAGGATCCAAGCCTATGATATTATAATTAGCTCAAATTATGATTGAGTATTCTCTAATAAGTAGTCTTCTTAATGTTCCCTTCAGTGAATTCCCAAAAGTGAAGGTGTACTAATCTAGCTCCTTTATTAAAGATAAAAGTATTTCTCATTACTTCAAAAGCTTGAAATTGTTACAACTTGTTTCCTTCCGTTGACTCCGCGTTCTAAAACTGTACCCCTCCACTTCTACAGGAAAGATGTCTCTTCGTGGGCACATACCAGCTAGCATAGAGAGGCATGTGCCAGCCAGCTTAGAAGGGCGCTCGATACAATCCCCTGGTCTACTCCGACATGGCCCGTATCCTGGGTCTGTTCCTTCCCTTCACCACCGCCATCTGGCGGACCCTGCATTCCCTCCTCCTCACCTTGAACTCCTTGAAAGAAAGGTCTCTTTTCAATTTAACGAGATGGAGAATCTGGCAAGGGAAAACACACGCCTTGCAGAGAGCCATACAGCCATGCGACAGGAGATCGCAGCCTCCAAAAAAGAAATCGATGCAATTCAGGCCCACCTGGCAGGGGTGCGGTCAGAGATTGATATCCAAATCATGGGTGTATTTGAGAAAATAAAGAACCTTGAAACTGAAATAAGGATTGGTGAAACACTGCAAGTTGAGTTGCATCAGGCGCATGTTGAAGCACAAGCACTCATCGCAGCAAGAGAGGAGCTGGGGGCTGATATGCGGCAATTGAGTGAGGAGCTGGAGAGGTATGGTGTGGATAACAGGAAGTTGCATGAGATGTACAAGGAGCTCGATGGATTGAGACAGGAACATCAAAAACTCCGGTTGGTTAGTTTGATATTGGTTTTTCTTGTGAACTACACCCGTAGTTTTATCATATTCTGATCACTTTTAGCAAAATTACACCATATAATTAAATCACACTGAGCAACTAAGAATTAACATTTTGAAGATATTTGCAAGTACCATTGGATGTTAGATTGATCTGATGGAAGAATTACTCCATTGTTGATAAATTTTGCTAAGGCTGGTAATTTTTAAGGCAGCCATTTGGTTCATGTATCAGGTTCTGGTCAGAGTTGATCCACCAGCTACTTGAGTAGACCTGACCCTCTTTTGCTTGATTAAACTTTCTACACTAACCTTCTTAGCATCCAAATGACTTCTTCAAGATGTGTATTAAAATAAGCATTATTATTTAAAAAAAAATATTATATCAGGTATATAACCCTGTGGATCTACCTGACCCAACCAATTTAAGGGTTTGGTCTGGTAAGGATTTTGTGACGCGCTGGCTGGTCAGGTCTGTCTGAGGACCTGACCAGATTTATTGCCACCCCTAGACAGAAAAAGGAGCAATTTGTAACTATGTAGTTACTGCCCGATCTTTTGTCTCTAGAAAGTTCTCTCGGTGTCACGAGTCTTCTGCCATTGCAGAATGCTAGAATATATTTAGACAGTTGGAGCCTTAACTAAGTATTTATTGTTATGTTAGGATGATAAAACTACAACAATAAACTAGCCTTTTCCAACTGTCTAGGCTTGTAGAGCAGTTGGTTTTCCCTTTTTACGAATTTATGGTTAATATTTTTTTTTATGCATATTAGAGAGGACAACTTGTTTGGGACTAAAGGCTTGGTTGTTGTTGTATTAGATAGGACAACTTTCCTGTATTCAGTTCCTTTGAGGTCATTGATGCGGTTCATAATCATTTTAGGTGCACTGAAGTTTCATTCTTCATCATTATAGATGTAATGGAAAATGTTATTGATATAATGATAGTTCCTCAGAATTCTTTTCCCATATTTGAGTGCAGATCCACATTTGAGTATGAGAAAGAGACAAATATCAAGCAAGTTAAACAGATGCAAGGCACGGAGAAGAACCTCTTGTCCATGTCTAAAGAAGTAGAGAAGTTGCGTGCTGATATTGCTAATGCTGAAAAAAGAATACAACAGGGTATTCCTCTCATTTTATCTTCTTTTTTTAAGTATTTCTACCAGCTGCTACCTTTGGCGTATATTCAAAATCAGTTGAAGAAATGAATGTATAAAACTAAATCTAAGTACAACTTCCAAACTGTCACCTACGAGAAACAAAAAAGACAATAGTCCTCACTGTTATATTAGAGTGCAGACTTTGCGGTGCACATCTTTTTGTTTTTCAGTGAGCATCATTAAAAGTTTCTTGTGAACATGTTTTTGAACAGCAACAGCAACTCAGACTGTTCAGTACCAGAATCCTGTCCCCATGTACCATCAGCCAGCGGCACCGTACCAGCAGCCGGGAGTCCAAGGGGGTGCATATGGAAGCCAAGGGTATGGACAAGGAGTGACGTATCCTCACAACGCAGTTTACAGCTACTCGGTTCCTACGTATGGCCAACCGGGTCCTCCAGTTTATCAAAATCATTATGTTACACCTCAAAACCCAGCGGCCGGTATGATGGCTACTGATGGAACAACTGCTCCGAACCATTATGTCGGTTCAACTGTTCCTGGGTACGGTGTACCTGTCCAGTATGGCAGTAATATGGTTTCCTACGATCCATCAGGTGGGGCCAGTGCACCAGCTATTGGGAAGCAAAGTTAAGATGTTGCAATGGAATTGCATTGATAACTTACAGAGTGTTTGTAAAACTATTACAATGCCTAATTATTTCCTTGTAGGAAATTTTTGTTTTCAGTTTAGTATAAGTAGCTTTTCGTTTAGCTTTTAATTAAATTTAAGCGCTGTATCAGTTGCAATGTATATTATTAAATTATTTTCTAGCTTACCAAAAAACAAAAAATATGAGGTACTTGTGTTGATGGCAGTGAAGAAAATTAGTCGCGCTGGTACCGATTCTGTCACGGCACGTCCCATGACGTGTCTTTTTTAAAAACAGTAAATAAAATAATTAAAGTTAAAGAAACGACATGATTGCTTTGTTTGTTATAAAAACAGTAAAAACCGAATCCGAGATTCGGTTAAGCTATTTTTTTTCGCTTCACCGAATCCGCTATTCGGTTAAAGCATATTTTCACAAATCAGATCCCGAAAACTATGTAAACTCCGTGTAACACCCACCATTAACCGAATTCCCAATTCGGTTAAGATTTTTTTTTTTATTTTTTTATTGTAAACCGAATAGCGAATTCGGTTTACATTATTTTTTTTATTTTTTATTCCACACCGAATAGGGGATTCGGTTAAATAAATTTTTTATTTTTTATTATACGGTATTCGGTTAATGCATTCAAATAAAAAAAAATATGGGTATTAACCCGTGATTTTTATTTTTACCCAAAAAAAAATATTTTAATATAAATATTTTATTAAATGGTAATTTTTCACCGATAACCCTAAAGTTATTTTTATTACAAAGAATTATATTATAAAAACTTATCAATAATATAAAATTTCATTTATTATTTTATTAAATGGTGACCTAAAAGTTTATTCACCGATAACCCTAAAGTTATTTTTATTACAAAGAATTATATTATAAAAACTTATCAATAATATAAAATTTCATTTATTATTTTATTAAATGGTAATTTTTCACCGATAACCCTAGAAGTTTATTCGGTAATAAACTTCTAGGGTTATCGGTGAAAAATTACCATTTAATAAAATAATAAATGAAATTTTATATTATTGATAAGTTTTTATAATATAATTCTTTGTAATAAAAATAACTTTAGGGTTATCGGTGAATAAACTTCTAGGGTTATCGGTGAAAAATTACCATTTAATAAAATAATAAATGAAATTTTATATTATTGATAAGTTTTTATAATATAATTCTTTGTAATAAAAATAACTTTAGGGTTATCGGTGAATAAACTTCTAGGGTTATCGGTGAAAATTTACCATTTAATAAAATAATAAATGAAATTTTATATTATTGATAATTTTTTATAATATAATTCTTTGTAATAAAAATAACTTTAGGGTTATCGGTGAAAAATTACCATTTAATAAAATATTTATATTAAAATATTTTTTTTTTGGGTAAAAATAAAAATCACGGGTTAATACCCATATTTTTTTTATTTGAATGCATTAACCGAATACCGTATAATAAAAAATAAAAAATTTATTTAACCGAATCCCCTATTCGGTGTGGAATAAAAAATAAAAAAAATAATGTAAACCGAATTCGCTATTCGGTTTACAATAAAAAAATAAAAAAAAAATCTTAAAATCAGCTTCACCGAATCGGGGATTCGGTTAAAGCAAAAAAATAACCTTCACCGAATCCGGGATTCGGTTAAGCCAAAAAAGCAAAAAAATGGTGATCTTCTGTGGCAACCCACTGTATCCCATGTTAAAACCACATTCTTAACCGAATAGCGTATTCGGTGAAGCAAAAAAATAACTTAACCGAATCCCGGATTCGGTTTTTACTGTTTTTATAACAAACGAAGCAATCATGTCGTTTCTTTAACTTTGATTATTTTATTTACTGTTTTTAAAAAAAATCCTCCGTGTGAGTCTCTCTTCGATTGAAAATGGCATGTCATATAAATTAATCTGGTCACATCCTGTGATAGGTTACGCAACTAATTTTTCAATATTATTTTTTGTAATTTATTTCACAATAATTTCCTTTTTTTTTATAGTTTTTTTAAGTTTTTTCTAACTTAATTTGAAACTTGAAAAAAATAATTAAATACGACTAGTCAGATGACATGACTATTCACGTGACATGATTATCCTTCGACTTGAGAGTAGGTCCGATGGGCATCGGACCTACCTTGGTTCGATGGGTTTAATCACCATTAATTTGCTTTTAGATTCGTGCGAAATGCTTTAAACTCCGTGCGTGTTTGTTTCAATTTTCGTGCGCACAAATCTTATACTAGATCGTACGGTCAGCGTGGCGTTGAACCTAAAAGTAGGTCCGATGCCCATCAGACCTACTCCGTTCTCTTATCCTTCACCACACCACATAATGCAACCATTTGCATGTCATGATTATCTTTTACCATTTTAGTCAGGACCCATCATATGAAAAAAAAAACTTTTGAATGTGTCATGATATGACATGACCATTTGCATTTGCATGGCTTGTTCATGTTTTTCCTTCACTGGTTGCTGATGTATGATGTATCAGTGGTCAAATTTAAGGGAATTGAATAGATTTAAGTTGGTGCATCCAGCATGTTTGCAGTGAAAACATAGCCGCCATTTGCAGGTAGCATTCATGTCTTAAAAACGAATAATTCTGATATTCTCCCTACAACTTAACACGACATTATTTCGCACTCAAGTTCTGGGCAGCTGCTGGTGATGCCTTTTACTATTACAAAACAGATTATACAAAAAAAATACAAATTCGCACAATTACACATCCTAGTAGAGCACACGGTCATTTTTCTAAGTCCCTGTTGTTAGTTATTAGCATGGAAATTCTCAAACAGAAAAGACAACCTATCAAAGTGTGCCATTACCAAACTATTATGGTCAAAATACTAAATCAACCACAAGCTTCAGTGAGCTCTCGTCGGGCTGTCTGTACAAGTGTATGTAGGAAGGTAGTGGCCTCACAGCTAGATGGGTTTGTGAGAGCCGCATGTGTTAGAAAGGGTAGCTTTCTTAGAGACCTACCACTTAATCCCTGAAAAGGACAAATGAAGATTGTTATAAACAAAAGAAAGCAAGAGAAGAAGAGAACAAGGACAAACAAAAATAAAGACATATCTAAGAAATTGGACTTTTTGAACTGTGATCTACTTTTTACAACATCAATTATCGTTTTCTTTTAGTATTAACTGTTACTGGAGCTTTCCTGCTGCCTCTTCTGTTAAAGAGCTACAAACATGTCAAGTTTGCTTTCAAATACATATGACAAAGAGGCACCTTACATCCAACAAAAGACCACCTCAAGAATAGTGAATTTTGCTGAAGCATGAAGAGTACATGTAAAGCGAAGCACAACATATATTAATATGTGCCTTCCAACAAAAATAAATAAACAAACAAACTTGGGTAAACTTGGGTGCGTTTTGGAAAGATGACCATTCTGGCACTATCTACACAATCAATTTTTTGTTTCCCTTCTTTTAGATAGTATGTTAGTATTGATGTGTTTCACCTGGCAGACTTCTGCAGCTTCAAAAAGTAGCTTGGAGAGATGAAGAGACCCCTGCAATTCCATTGGTCCCGGCAAATGCAATTTTTCCTTTAAGCTTGAGTAGCTTGGGAGTGGAAATTGATCTTCATCCTACAGTAGCCCATGATTAAGATTGTAGAAGATTCAGAGGTGCACAATACATATAGAAAAGTTAGGCCAATGTGACTGCTTTTTTAACATAATTTGCATATGCAGCAGAAGTACTGACCAGAATTGGCACAGCAGGAATTTAGTGGTTTTAAAACTTAGAGTGGCCCGTTTAAAACTTGTAACCACAGTGGTAAGTGATCAATGGTAC
This sequence comes from Carex parvula, assembly GCA_025461045.1. Lineage (NCBI taxonomy): Eukaryota > Viridiplantae > Streptophyta > Magnoliopsida > Poales > Cyperaceae > Carex > Carex parvula. The sequence goes on from JAJGRW010001481.1 coordinate 48,380, forward strand.
AATATACCAGAAATAAGGAAATCTCCATGTATGCCCTACAAAACCTAAAACTATCAGGAATACATCTGCAAAAATAAGAAATCTCACCCATTTTCTAGAGGAAATACCCAAAGTACCCTCTTGGCAATGCATAATTCTAGAATGAAAAAACTAAAAATTAAGTATAATTTGAAAATTTGAGCCAGTGTACACTACAAATTAGAATCCTTATTGCCCCATTGCTTCAAAAAGGTAATATCTTATCCTTAGCAATCTGATGTTTATCAGGGTCCGATTGTCTAAAATTGCTGAAATAATGAGAGCATAGCTTTGCATATGCATAAAAATTGCTACCAATTAATGTCAACAATTAACAGGTACAAATCAGTACCAGTTAATTGCTACCATTATGTGTGTGATATGAAGTCATAACTCAAAATATAGACCAACACACAAGGAATGACATGACAAGAATAATGCAACATGATGTCAGACTTGTTACATTTAATGAACACCTGAGTAAGTGTTAAAATCCCAACTCGTAGAAGTTCATGCACACAAGATCTCAGTATCTCATATCGTGCTTCAAGGGTGGGTGGACCCACATATGCCTTGATGTCAGCTCTGTCAACAAAAGCAATATCTGCATTGGAGTAAGTCTTAGAGGATCGAAACAAACCAAAAATATTGGAATACTTTAAACAAAGTATGCAGAACATTAGTTACATAAATGCATTGGGCATTATTACTTATCACAAATATTCATAAATATCTAGTATTTCAAAAGTACCCTTATAGCAAAAAGATTGTGCAAGTACCAATAGCAGTAGTTATATTTGATGTAGTCAGAATGATAACATTTGGCCACGACTTCAGTTTGTCCATCTGAGTTAGCAGTGCATTCACAACCTAAAAGTTGACATCACAAGAAGGCGTAACTGGAAGAAGTTAATAAACCCAGATTACGATTATATCAGAATGATATGAGCAACATGGGCTCAAAAGCGAAACACGCAAGCATTACCCTTATAGAATCTGATGGCTCAGATCCAGACAAGGCAGCCTGTCGCGCAGCTGCAAGGCTTTCCACTTCATCTGAAAAGTTTCAAGTAGAGAAGGTTATCAAAGAACAAAGGGGCAGCCAGCAGCGATGAATTTTTTGTAGTAACAAACTCAATACATCTTATACAAAAGCAAACAAAAAGGTTAACAACAAGACAAATGATGCTGACCAATAAGAACAAACACCAGATTACTTTCTTCTTCCACCATTTCCTGAATTTTCTGAAAAAGCTTTGCCACCTGAAGAAGAGCAAATGAAATAATAACCAGAGGGGTATATATAGTGACTATGTGTAGTTCAGTGATGAATTTTATTCTTGTATATCCAGTTTGATTGATAACTCCTAAAGGCTGCACTTAGAGTTTAAAAAAGACAAATGTAACCAACTCCAGCTTTGCAGGGCCAAACTTTTGAACTTCAAAATTGCGGTTCGATTATAAATCCCAAGTGTAGAATGAAATTACATTGACGTACCAATTTGCCACTTTCAGAAAACCATTTGCTAAACAATGAATGAGCATTAACTTCGATCAATTGGCACATCGAGTACCTAGTAAGATAATTAGCAGATATTAATATTGTACTAGACAATGCCAAGCAAATTAACACCCCCATACTAGTATGAAATGATCCATCCTGAGTTGTGTCCCCAAATTCATTTCTGTTTCTTTTACTTTCACTTCTGTACTATACTAAAAGCTGAGGCACCAACCACTCTTGCTGTTTTTATTATAATCTATGATATAAGTCAACAAACAGAAATTAAGTGTGAATAACAGGAAACCTTGAGTTGAAACGAATAGAAAGTTTCTGAGCAAGTGCTTTGCATAAGGATGTTTTTCCTGTTCCCGGTGGCCCGTGCAATAGAATTATCCTGCAATCAGAGCACAGATAAGAGAACTACTGCAGTAAATATAGAAGTAATCCACATTAAAATAATGTCAGAAAAAGAAAGTATTTCTGAAATTGAATGTTATCCGCAGTTATAACAAGAAACACACAAAATTCCATTTCTGAAATGTAAACACTCGCAAACAGTACAAAACAAGAACTATATCTCATACCTCCTGGACTTCAAAACATAAAATTTTAAAAGATACTGGTACAGGCACCTTGAAGTTAAAAAATTAAGATAAGAAAAAACTTGGCAAAAAAATCTTAAGTTAGATATTTTATGGATCTCACCGATTCCAAGAAACAAGGCAAGAATTCACACCTCTCTCCGTGAACAGCAGAGCACTAGCCGCATATCTCAATAACCTCTGCTTGAGACCACTTTCATAAATTAAGCTGCATGTTGTTACTATTAACTAATTAAACAGAAACTTCACGGATTTAAAGTGAAATGCATATAATCACAACATAACTGACCTTTCCCAAAGCCCGTCAAATTCTTTGGCTGGTAGGGCCCACTCATTGAAGCTAGAGAGAGTGTCATCTTCACTCGGCTCTTCACCTGGACCATCTTCATTAAGCTGTACTTGAAAGAGTTAGTAAAGGTTTGTACCATATGAAATACTAGCTATTAAGAAAGGATTTCAAGGGGGGCATATTGAAATAAACTAATTGTTATCATAGACACCGCTGTAAATTAAGAACAATAGAGCCATAAAAATGAAATGCAAACCAAACCAGAATAATCAAAACAAAGAAATGATCAGTAGAAAACCAGTATGGGTTGCCTGACCAAACCAGTACAGTACCAAATACTAGTCCTGCAGTCCATTCTATAGAAGTACCAATAGCACCTACTTGTAAATCAAAAGACCCACTCAAATCTAAGATGCCACCATACCTGAAATACGTGCACAACAGGTTTGACTTGCCAGAACAAGAGGACATTATGCTTGTGGAGCCATTCATCTACAGAGAAATATTTATCAAACACTGAATAACATAACGTATATAAATGAAGGTTCAAAGTTCTGTTACCAGTGTCGCATATAAAAATTCTCTTGACATTTTCATGGAGAAACGTATCATCAACAGGCACGGGAACTGGACCATCACTATAGCTCATGCTTCTCTTTTCTAGCATCCTGATATATGAAAAATTGTCAAGGGTAAACTATTATTCACTGGCTATAAATTTCAACTTAACAATAAATCATGATATGCCCCCTTTTATGAGGTTTATACTAAAAAGGACCCCTTTTATAAAAAATACCGTCCGTTAAAGGTCATCTCTTTATTCACTTATACAGTCATTAAATGCCAGGATGGTATAAAAATGAGAAGATTAAAATTGAATGTAGGACCTTTCCACAGCTTTCCGAACTTCTTCAACACGAGCAATGCTAGAAGGATTCATCAGGACCTCAACTGAAATTGAATCAGTAGTCCAAAGTTTAGAAACTTTTCACAAAGTAAAACGATACGCTTAAGTTTGGGCATTAGCATTTAGTCTCATGAATCCTTAACTAATTTTAAGAATTACCCTCATATGTACTGAGCATATAACAACTTTCTTATGTTGTTGTTTACGTAGCAGGAGATTAGCAAAGTGTTTAATTCATCAGATCAATATTATACGAAGCGGATCAGAACAGTATCAAACCAAAAATCAAGCTGTAATAGCAGGACTTAAAGAGAATTTGAACCTGATACCAAGATCTTATCATCGACGGGAGCGGGAGAGGGAGCGGGAGTGCTACAAGCAACTGCGACAGGTTGAGCGATAGCCACGGGTCGTTCGAGATCGGATCCGTTGGGAAGAGAAACCTCCATTGGAGCGCTCATTGTTTCTCCTCGTATCAGTCGCAAATGGATAGAGAGTGTGAGAGAGAGGGAGTATTACAAACGAGTTCAAAATATCAGTGTGCTTTTTCCCTCGCGCAACGGCGCTAGAATTGGACAGCGAGGGGACAAGGTCACAAGAGACAGAAGTCGGGGTCAACAAGTCACACTACTGGATCAACGGTCAGATTGAACTTGTTGGTACCACGTGGAATTGCTCTTTACCTTTTCCCGGCTTACAAAAGAGCCCGTAGCCAGTAGGCAATTGTGGACTGCATACAAAAGAGCGAGTACAAATGCACAGCCTGTTGGTCCGTTAAACAGTACTAATGGACTCTTTCTGGGCCGTTAAACAGAACATTTTGGGCCGGAAACAAAACAAGTCCTAACAAAGTTTGACTGTGCCTCTAATTATTTCATTTTCCTTGATTTATTCATGGCAGGGTTTATTTCTCGTCTTATTCGCCGACATTTTTATTAATATCCAAAGTTTAATAGAAATTAATAAATATATTCAAATTCCTGAGTTTTTATAAAAAAATCTCTACCGGCCATTTTCTAGCCCGTACCCAATTTAATCAACTACCGGTCAGAAAATGGTCGATACCCTGTTTAATTCATTACCGGTCAGAAAATGGCCAGTACCTTTGCTATATGTGTGTGTGGAGGGTTAGCCGAATTTCTCACTATTCATTTCATCAAATTTTACACTATCTCTCCTAGGTTGAGCTCTTTCTCCCAGATTTCTCCATATCTTTCCAAATTTGCAAGTAAGTTCTTTTAATTTTTTAAAAATTCATTTTTAGTGCAAAATAGTTGTAAAATGTTAGAATTTGTTAGTAATGTACCAAAATTAGAATAATTTAGTTGTAATTAGTGTTAAATCTGTTGTAGTTAGTTTTAATTATAAAATTTAGTATAGTTTAGAGTAATTAGCCAAATTTACAATTTAGGGTTTAGGGTAATTTATTGTAATTTAGTATAATAAGCATAGTTGACCGTATTTTAGCGTATTTTAGCATTTTTACCATAATTAGGATAATTAAGCGTAATTTAGTGTAATTTAGCATAATTAGGATAATTAGACCATTAGATTATTTTAGCCTATTATAGCATATTTTAGATTATTTTAACCTATTATAGCCGAAATTAGATTATTTTAACCTATTATAGCATATTTTAGGTTATTTTAACTGCAGTTGGTTTATTTTAGCATGTTTTAGCATAATTAAACCTATTTTGGCCTATTTTAGCATATTTTACCAAAATTAGGCTATTTCATTACCGAAATTAGGGTTTAGGGTTTACTTAGCGTAAGTTAACAGAATTTTATTTTTGACATTAGGATGGCTAGAGGACGGCCTAGGACTCATCCAGCACCAACTATAGTTGACGAGCCGATCGAGACTGGCAGCACAGAGTATTTCAGTCCTCTCTTGTGGATGCCCCACAGCGAGCACCGAGTCTCACTGGCTTCTCATGAGGTACGTATTTTTTTTAGCCTTTTTTTAAATTTTGTTGAGTTTAAATTTTGTTGTGTTCACCATGTGGATTACTTTTTTCAACGCAGGACACGTTTCTTTTAGATGTGAAGTACCAGTGCGTTCACATGCAGTACTACCCGGTGATGGACCAGTACCTCATCAATCTGGGCCTCTATCAGGTTGTGGACATCTTACGGACTAGGAGTGGCATCATTAATGCATCTCTCATCGCAGGACTGGTGGAGCGATGGCGTCCCGAGACGCACACGTTCCACATGCCATTCGGAGAGATGACAGTGACACTCCAGGATGTGAGTGCCCTTTGGGGTTTGCCTATCAGTGGCACCCCCGTTGGTGGCGTATCTGACAGCGCTGGGTTTACTGCTCAGATCGAGGAGTTGTTGGGAGCTGATTCTCACTCTCTCATTGAGGATCGTGGGAAGTCCAAATTCCATCTGAGGATGAAGAAGTTGCGAGAGCACTTCAGCCCGGGTCTGACAACAGATTCCACCGATGAGCAAATTCAGAGGTAAAAACTATAAATTGGTTATATTACATTTGTTATTGACTTTATACTATCTGTTTTGTATTGCAGATATACACAAGGCTTCGTGATGGACCTATTTGGTTATGTCATGTTTGATGATTCCAGCGGTGATAGGATGCCGATGATGTATCTCCTGATGCTGGCAGACCTTGAGCAGCCATCGCCGTACAACTGGGGTGGGGCTAGCCCATCTGTACTTCCACTTGTGCCGTAGTTGTAAGGTAAGTCTTTAACTTTTTTCTTACTTAATTATTTAATCAACCAATCTAAATACCCTAACGGCTAAAATTCTTGAAAATGTAGAAGGATAAGAAGCATATGTTTGGGCCGGTACTCTTGCTTCAGCACTGGTCATGGTCACGGCTACTGGTGGACCGGCCTATCCCAAATGAGCCTCCGGCATGGAGAGCGCCCAATAATATCAGATGCCCGGCTTAAGCCAAGAAATAGCACGGTCCTCATAACTACGTCAATCGGACCCACAGTAGTACCATTGGTATCAGGCCAGTTGTAGAGTTTGGCTGCAGATCTTGTTCATAGGACACCGTACGACCAGTTGTACGAGAATGAGCAGTTGCCAGGGATTTGTCTACAGCAGCGGGAGTGATGGTACTATAGAGGTCCATTCGTACTTTGGATAGTGGAGCACCACTATCCAGATCAGGTACTCCGTCAGTTTGGACATGCACCATTGATTTCAACAGACCCATCTTTGTCGAGTTCCACCATCGAAGACCTACACAAGTAAGTCGTATGCTATTATCTTTTATCTTATATTACTTGATAGCTTTGTATTGCAACTAACGTGTTCCTTTCAGGACTAACCACTTAGGGCGATTGGAGCGCGACTGGAGCGACCATTTTTAGGAGTACTACACTAGGGCGGAGGCTCCGGGGCATTGCGACTTTTATCAGGTGCCAGATGAGCTCACGCAGACTCCGGGACATCCCCTATTGAGGTATGAATGGCCACCGTATATCTGCAGGGCGATTACGGTGCCCATTTACGCGACAAGGTCAAAGACGATGATAGTTAGACACCTAAAGGTAAAAAATGGACTCGCTAGATAATGCACCTAAAACTACATAGTTTTTTTCCTAACTGATTAGTTCATCAAGGTTTTTGATCTAACAAAATATTTTTTTTGAGCTTTTGGCCTCGCCATGGGATCACCATGCTGGGAAAGAAGAACTGGAGACGTCTTGGGTACTACTTTCTCAAGCAGAATGCCAATTTTGTTGAGGATGCCGGGCACGGTAGGTAGTTCATTACCATGTTGCGAGACGCCGGAGAGAACATCAATTGGCGTGAGATAGATCTGACTGAGCCCGATGCAAGGCTAGTTATGCTAGATGAGATGCCATATCCCTCCGATGAGCAGCAGCTAAAGTGAGACTACCATCGTTGGGTATTGTCCATGACTGGGTGGGAGACATTCTACGATACGCATGGACGTCCGGTTCAGCCTCTGGTATGTCATATTTCATTAGCTGTCCAATTCGTACAAATTTATTCATTCATATCAAATTTACTTAATTATGTGTATGATTGCAGGGTCCGGCCAAAATGCCGCCACCGCCTTCGGAGTCCTTTCTTACAGATTTCGAGGAGCTAGCGTTCAGTCTCGATGAGATCGGGGTATACGAGGACGATCCGGCCGAGACAGAGATACCACATGATAGAGAGGCCAGTGGTAGCGGGTCCCAGACTCAGCCTGACTTTGGGACTGAGTTCGTTGCATCCATCTTCTGTACACCCCTGCCAGTCTCTAGGCCAAGGTATGACTCAGTCTGGGATACCCCGAGCGGATACGCAGCGAGGCCGAGACTGATGTCGTTGCACCGAGAGAGAGAGTATGGCCGGTTCGAGCGAACGCCGGAGTACCAGCTGAGCGGTGGTCCCCCGATTCGTGGCGGTGATTGTTTTTATATTTGGTATACTATGTTTGGTGTTTTTAGGCGTTTTTATCTTATATTTCGGTTCTTTTTTATGTGTGCTTTTATGGTACTACTTTTATATTTTTTAGATCTTTTTTCATCACTAACTTACGCAAAATTATGCAAAATTACGCTAAAATAAAATAAATTATCAGGATTAAACTAATTTAAACTAATGAGAATTGTACTAAAATAAAATAAATCATCAGAAATATGCTAAATTAAACTAAATTACGTTAAATTGTACTAAAATAAAATAAATTATCATGATTACGCTAAATTATAATAAAATAAAATAAATTATCATGATTATGCTAAACAGAAAATACTACAACAACAACAAAAATACTATAACATAAAAAATCTAAACGGAAGATACTACAATAAATCCTAAAACAGCCAAAAAAAAAAATAAAAAATTATAGGTACCGGTCATTTTCTAGCCGGTAATAGATTAAACAGGGTACCGACCATTTTCTGGCTGATAGTTGATTAAATTGAATACTTGCCAAAAAATGACCAGAAGTATTTTTATAAAAACTCATAGGATCTATGTATATTAATTAATTTCTATTAAACTTTGGATATTATAAAAATGTCGGCAGAGGTGGGGTCTTTAGAATGGAAGATTCCAGTCCATTCCCCAATTAGCAAGGTGGCATATTTCATTTTCCCGTGAACAAAAACTTTCATACACGTCTTATCTTCCCGCCAGTCAAAAACGAGAGGTTGATATTTACACAACAATCATAGAAACACTATCCAAAAAATACAAAATTAATGAACCGAAATGGAAACAATAGCACGCAGCTCTCCACGGCCATGAAGCAGCAACTGCCCAAGCATACCAACAAAGACGATCCAAACCTCGAAATACTGAAAGCGGCAGCACAGGCCTGGCTAGCCCATTCTTCAAATCCAAAATCCTCCACGAAAGAATTCGACATGCGCAAAGGCACCTCCATGCGGCGGCCCTCTCGGTTCCAGCTTGAGGCAATAAAGTTAAGCAAGCAACGAGAGAGAGAGGCGGAGTCTGGATGGGATTTTTCGCGGTCATTGTGGGACCCTTATGAAATAGTGGCCGTGTCGAAAAGGCTGGAGCTGGGGCTACTGTTAGACCATGCCGCTGCACCGGTGCCTTTTGTGAGCCGGGCCGAACCCGGCTGGACTAGCAAGAGAGGTAGAAAGGGTAGCAATGGTTTGAGGAAATTACTTCGTAGGTCCTTTCCAAGGCGGCTAAATTCGGGTTGATTTTTTTTTTTTTTGCAGAATAATTAACCGTTTTGCTAGAGCTAACTTCAATTATTGTAAAATATTTATAATCTAGAAAAGGAATATGTATGGGTATTGTTGTCTTGTTGCCTGTTTTCCTAATTCTTTGACAAAAAATTGAGAATGTCTACAGTAGCAAGAGAGAGAGATGCGTATCAGGTTGGGTACACATTTTGACGGGTAGTTCGTTCTTAATTCACCCGGAACACAAGGACTTGAGAGTAGGTCCGATGGGCATCGGACCTACCTCGGTTCGATGGGTTTAATCACCATCGATTTGCTTTTACATTCGTGCAAAATGCTTTAAACCCCTTGCGTGTATGTTTCAATTTTCGTGCGCACAAATCTTATACTAGATTGGACGGTCAGCGTGACGTTGAACCTAAAAGTAGGTCCGATGGGCATCGGACCTACTCCGTTCTCGAACACAAGATCTATGCATTACAGTTTCACTCTATTGTATGTTTTGTATGAATTAAAAATTATTCTGTTAAAATGTGTACTAGGTGTAGAGACGTAACAGAGAGTAAGAGATAAGATTGCATTATGTGTTTTCATCAGGGGTTATTTATAGAGGTACGCGGTAGTAGGTATATTGTACCAGTTTTTCGATCATCAAGATTCTTACATGAATATAAAATATATCAAGATTCTTACATGAATATAAAATATGTCTGTAGAGTAACTATTCTTTATTTGTCTTTTGTAAATTAGCATGCTATTTTATTAGAATATGTTTGGTTGGATTAAGAATAAATTATTTTTAGAATTAAGCTATTCAGAATAGCTTATTCAGTGTTTGATTGGATTATAATAGCTAAGATAGAAAATTCCCGAACCAAAATCCGATCTAACAGCCCACATCAAAACCGAGGTTGAATTCCCGAACCATTTTTCATAATACAATAAAACAAATTAAACCTATACTGCTAAATGCCCCGGAATTTTTTTAGTTAGCACCTAAAAAACTGAGAATTAAACAATCACCACTCGATTATGTGGAATTGCAAACATACCACCCACGCGCCTTCAGGGTGGTTGGTGCGCTAGTTGGAGTAGCGCACCAATTTGGTGCTCTAGTTGGAGGCGTGCACCAGCTTGATGCCCCAGTTGGGAGTGCGGTCATCATTGATTGATTGTAATTATAACTCAGTGATTGTTTGATTGTAAACAAATAAACACAAGCTGTTACATAATATTAGACACAAATTTGACAACGAGTTGTCACCAAATACGTACCAAGCTGTTACGTAATATTAGACAACGACTATCCTTGAAAACATTCAGCCGTAATATTAGCTAGTGTTTATTTGTTTACGGTTAAATATTTTCAAAGACACTCGTTCTCTAATATTATGTAACAACTGGTTTGTATTTTTATTTTAAATCAATGCAATCACGAGATTAAGGAGATTCGATATAGTTTTTTTGGGCGGAATTTCACGTATATCCCTCAAAAACTTTAAAATTACTTATCCCCCCCTCTAAACTTTAAAATTACGTATTTCCTTCTCTAAACTTCAAAAACTCACAAATTTATCCATTTTATTGTCTTTTATATTAAAACTCATTCTAAAATTTTAAAATACCCATTTTAGCCTTTATTAAAAGCATATAAAAGCCCATCAGACTCAAATTTGAATCTGAAGAGCTCCTGTACCGTCCACATTAAGATATGTGCGCCTCGCTTCAATATTCATGCTGATCTAGCACACATGGATCTTAAAGCAATTCTGATCCAATCTTGCGCTTCATGTCACTTCAATATGCATGTGTGTTAGCATCAAGATTTGTGCCAATCTTGCGCGCACATATCTAAAAGCAGTTCGGACGGTAGATGAACCATTTAGATTCAAATTTGAGTCTGATGGGCTTTATATGTTTTTAATAAAAAGTAAAATGGGTATTTTATAAATTTAGAATGAGTTTTAATATAAAAGACAATAAAATGGATAAATTTGTGAGTATTTGAAGTTTAGAGGGGAAAAAACGTAATTTCAAACTTTAGAGAAGAAATACGTAATTTTGAAGTTTTTGAGGGGTATATGTGAAATTCCCCCTCCTTTTTGTAATACTGTAAATAAAAATCGGCTTGAATCCTCTCTCATCTCCCGCGCGAAACCAGTCGGAACTCGGAACCCTAGATAATGGCGGATCCAACCACCGTCTACTGGATGGCGGAGTTCCTCCTCCGCGAGAGAACCATCTCCGATGACCTTGCCAGTGCTCTCTTCGGTGCACTTCCCTCTCCCTCCGCCTCCGCTTCCGCTTCCCCCAGTGCGGCTCCCTCCGTTCGCCGTGCCATCCTCCTCCGAGGCCTCTCTTCCGACCTCTCCAGGCCCCGGTTCTCCCCTCGCACACTCCGCCTCATCGAATTACTCCAACATCACAACGCTCGCTCCAACCCTCTCGCCTCTAACGCCTACCTCTCAGTTGCCACTTACATCGTCACCTCAGCTCCCGACTTTGCCTCCGCCGTTTCATCTATCTTTTTACGTCGCATTGGTGGCATTCTGAAATTCCCTGATGCATCTGGTTTGGCGTCTGACCGCATGAAGACAGTTGCTGAGGAAATGGCTGCGGCCCTGACTGATCCTGTTTTGAGAGCAGAGATGGTTGGGAGAAACACTTTAAAGGAAGCAATGGAGGCGGTCAGGGATTTTCTGGAGAAGGAGAGGGAAGAGATGGAGTTGCAACCTTGTTTTCTTGAGACCGCGGCTCAAATGAGTGAGTGTTTCATTCAGTTGTTTTATGAAATATTTTGTTTTGTTATTTGTTACCTTTAAAAATGTTATATCTAGCATATCAAGCTCACGGTGAATTCATCCAAATGTCGGTCTTTAGGCCATCATTTTTCCAATTTTAGAAATTATGCTATGGGCAATTGGGTAACTAATTGGTTTCTGAATCATCGCTTGGATTATTTTAAGGAATGTACAATAAACATATATTTAAATATATTATCTTACAGAAACTATGCTTTAACCGGTTATTCGGAAATACGTTGTGTAATATTTTTGCACTTCCATCACAATCGACCAATTTCTTGACTAAATCATTGCCACATTGGATTCTTAAGTAAACAAAGTTGGAAATGTTTAGTTTAAACCAGAATTTGTAATTTACGCATGCACTACTTCAATTTCTCGCACTCTTATAGTACAAAAAAAAATTTAGCACCTTGACACTTTTTTTTTGAACTTGTTAAGTGGCTCAAATTAAAGCAACTTCTACTTCGAAGTCAATATCAACACCAGAAGTAAAGAAACTGGTGGAAGATCTTCGGTCGAGATGCGCTGAGCTTAAGGAAATGGTTGAAGACCCACTACCTGAGGCAATCAAGTTTGCTAATGAAGTGGCTGAAAGTTTGCAAGCTAAGGTGGGAGAAAACAAGATTGACATACAGGTAGACCAGGGTGAAGATGTAATTTCTACTGACGGGGTGGGTACTTCTACTGGAATACCAAAGCAAAGTCTCATGGATCGTCAACCAACAGCTTTCCATTATGAGGTAGTTTACTACCGATCTGCACTTCCATTTTTAACTGCATACTCAAGGACCCCTTTGTTGGCAGCAGTTGTTTACAAATTATAATTCTTCTTTCGATGGGGTAGATGTGAAATTTTGGATCTTTTGCCAGGTGAACATGATGGAGGTACATAAACAAAGTGTGAGTAGGAAATCTTAAATTAGCACCTTGCATTTGATTATGATAGCTCATGCTTTAAGATAACCAGCATTTACCATCTGATTCAGGGGCAAATTTATCACAAAAAATGTGTCTCTAACATTTAATCAGCTGGACCCCATTTTCACTTCCCTATTTCTCTAAGTTGTTAGTTTTAGGTTATATTACATGTATTGATGTGCATCAAGCATTAATAACCCTTTCATGAGTTGGCTGCATTTGGAAACAAAATTGGTCGTCCCACCCAGCTCAGAGCCTGACTGGTGCCATACCAAAAAAAAAAGGAACAGAAGCCATAGCCACACCACACATTAAAATCTGGCTTTGTGGTAACAAGTTCCTTCACACGGCAGTTAATAATATGATCTATATTTTTTTAAAGTCTGTTTGCATGTTCATGTGTGTGTCACTGTGTCTATGGTATCTGTAGTGGAGTGAGACCCCCGAGTTGACATCAGATAGTTCAGAGGGAAGTCCAAGAAGGTTTCATTTGGCTACCCCAAAGAGAATTGCAGTTTCTCCTCTTATTCAGGTGGCAAAGAGAAAGCTTGGTGCAAGGAGAAAAATCAAGAAATGGAGTGTACTAGAGGAAGATACATTGAGAAATGCTGTCGAAGAGTACATAAATTTCTCTATAGCTCTGTATACTTTGATTGATTTACCTCAGTTTCTTAACACTAGCTAATTTTTCTTATCATTTTATTTCTGATCCTGAAGATTTGGAAGAGGGAATTGGAAGATCATGTTGGATCACTACCGCTTTATATTTGAGGAGAGAACAGAGGTAACACTTTGTGATATATTATTTTAGCTGTTAGAATTTTTTTCATTAATAACACTTGTGCCGTAATGCCACTAGGCCCACTACAATCGTGTGCCCCTGAAAGAAATTATCAATATCATCTCCCCATTAAAACATGTAGTTGCCTCATTCACTCATCCCCAAATTTCTGGAAATGTATCCAAATTGCCTCTTCTTTTTCTTGCCCTAATTTGTGTAGAATTAATCAATGAGAAGAAGGGGGTAAATTTTGGAGTTGTCTCTTAAATAATTTACTTTAGAAAGGTCACAAAGATATTTTGCTTGATCTGGAGGGGTTAGCGTGTGATATTGTCTCTTTAATTCTAAGATGTTTAGTGTTTATTGAGTAGGTTGATCTCAAAGACAAGTGGCGAAACATGACCAGAAGTTAGATTGGATCTCCTCTTTCTTTTGTTCCTTTTTACATGTGTATAGTTTAACGGGTGCAAGGCTGCGTTTGCTGTCCATCTCTAAATACCTGTTGAAACTGGGCCCCTGAACTAGAATTCACATCCTCCCCGGTACCGTAATAGGGAATCTTTTACAATTATTGGATCTGAACCGTTCTTTTTAACTTGGCATGAATCTCAAAGCCCAATAATACTGCCCCTGTGCTAGCCCGAATCTCAAAGCGGCTGAGAGTTAATCTCAAACCGTAAAGTGAAGGGAATCTTTTACAGTAATGGAGAGGATACTTGTTCCCTGAACTATACTTGGAAGTCAAAAGGTAACAATTCTGACTTCCCACAATATATTCATGCGTGCATGATTTGTTGATTCATAACGACGGACTTGTTTCTTTCAAAGACGCTTTTCAGCCCATGGGCTTTTCTATGAGAAATGTATAGGAAAAGAATAAAACAAAAGAAAAAAAGTAAAATGCAATTTAGCTTCTTGTATTGTACAATGCCTTTCTCAAAGCAAGACTATTAAACACCAACTTCCTTCTATCCATCCAAAATCAGGGTCATGCGAAAGATTCAGAAAGCGATCACAATGAAACGGTCCAAAAACTCTTTACTTTTCCTACCAGCCTCCGTGAATAATAGCGGAAAAAAAATAATAGATCTACTTGAATGCCTGACAAGGGAATCTTTTACAATTAGTGGATCCGGACAGTTCTTTTTAACTTGACATGAATCTCAAAGCCCAATAATACTGCCTCTGTGCTTTCCTGAAACCCAAACCGGTTGAGATTTAATCTCAAACCGTAAAGTAAGGGGAATCATCTACGGTACCTGGGAGGATACGGATCCGGCATTGGTTGGGTATGCACCTTGGTATCTCGACCTTTTGATTCCCTTAAGACCATGGTTTAACACACAAAATCCCTTTCATCTAATTAATAGCAAGGAGGGAGAATTGAGAAACACATTATCTGCTGGCTTGTCAGTTGCCACTGAAAATATGAGAGAGAGAGAAGAGTAGGAATGTAATGGAAATATCCTCGTGGCTTTATTGTCAGGCTTTTGTAAAGGTTAAAATGGACCGACGGAGGACAGGCTTTTGTCTTAAATAAACGCATTGGAAAGAAAAATAGAATCGAGATCCGGTGCTTGCTTTTCCCCTGCTTTTCCCCTGCTTGCCTCTCTATCTCTCTCCTCGTCCTCTCTCTCCCACGTGACTCTCTCTCTCTCTCTTCTCTTTTTTTTAGAGAGATACAGAGAGAAAGAGACGAGCAGGGAGCTGCTTTTCTATCAAGAAAAGCAGCGGATGCTCACTCAGAAAAATAGGCCAACCAGGCACGGGATGTGGATTCTCCGTACTCGTTTTGATTTCTTCACTGTTTTTTTTTTTCTGATAATTCCTCAGACCCAGAGGCCAGAAATCGCAATTCTGTTACTACTTTCACATTTTTTTTTTATGAGATATTTTCACATGTTGAAATTTCTTGTGGTTGGGGCCAGGCTAAGTGACCTTTCTCATTTCGGTTGTTATTTAGCTTATGAAAGAACTGGCGGGAAAAAAAAATCAAATAGTACTTTGATTAGTTAAGTTGGTTCGTTAGGTTTATGAAATAATATTTTGATTCAATGGACATTCCGAACCTTTATTTGCTTTGAACCAAGTCTGTTTAGTGGTTAATATAATTTTGAAATTTTTGACTGCCTGATCGTGACAACGGAAATAATTCAGCAACACAAGATCAGATTGTTATTCAAATACTTAACAATTAATTATCTTTTATCTTGCAAATATACTAGATCACTATCAATAACATAGAAATGAATCTGGCACAAAATATGCCTCCTAGAACATGCGTACTTCCAAAAAAATTGTGGCCCGTTACCATGGTATGGTCATAAAAAGTAGGCAGAATTAATTATGTATATTTTTTAAATTAAAAAAATTAATTCTAAATATCACAATTAAAGGTGTCAATGGCATTCTTTTATCCGTTTATCCGATCTGTACTACCTGACTTATCGGATACAGATTTTTTTTCGTTATCTAAACGGTAAGGGTACGGGTAAAGCCTATTCCGTACCGTTTATCCGATCGGATAATAATAAAAAAATTATATATACTATATATATCAATGAGCAATGAATATTAATTCTGTAACTATTCTTGATAGTTGTGCTACGCTTAATTAACTATTAAAACACGTAAATAAATTTCAGCAAATCTCAATAAAGTTTAGACCAATTAAACACGTATATATATTTGTGAAATAAATGTGTTTTAATTTATTATTTAGTAAATACTAATTTTTTTATTATAATAACATTACCTGTTATTTACCCGCTACTGTTTCGTAATCCGATAACCATAACGGAAAAGGTAGGCTTCGGTCCCCGGGTTGTCTCGGGCACGGGTTAGCCCGGGTCAACGGGTTGAGTCGGGGGGGGGGGTCGGGTTGGGGTCTGACTCGGCCGATCCTAACCCGGTCTAAACCCGGCGGGTTAGGTCGGGGCGGGTTAGGCCGGGTCGGGGGTCGGTCCGGTCCGGTTTTTTTTTTTTTTTTTTCGGTTTCTGTTTTTTTTTTCTGTTTCCAGAGAGGCAGAGAGGGCTAGGCAGAGACGTTTTTTTTTTTCTTTGGCATTTTTTTTTCTGTTTTTTTTATTTGAACTCAATATATTTTTGTTATAACAAAATCAAATTAAGTTAAAACCGAATTTTGTTAAAACCAAATTAGTCTAAAACCAAATTATTCTAAAACCGAGATATACCGAATTAGTTTAAAACCGAATTATTTTTTATCTTTAAAACCGAATTATTTTAAAACAATAGATTTAAAAACAAAAGTTACCCTCCTCCTTTATTCCGGGCTTGGGACCGGCTATGTAAATAACATAGGCGGAGTTCTAACTTTTTTTTTTGTTAGTAATTATTCTTTAAAATGAAACAATTGAAATATTTAGAAATTATAATTTAAAAAAATAACAATAAAGATTAAAAGATGTTAGAATTTTATACCGACACTACCTATCTAGTAGTTGTTGTGCATATACCATAGGTCGCTCTCTTGCTCACCGTCCGAATCCTCGTTAGGCTCAGGTCCCTCGGTACCGCTTTCTTGAGTGTCGACACCGGATGAGGACGCTTCCAATCTCATGGCATGTTGCGTGCGATTTTCAGCATCAATCCAGTCTTTCAAGCACACAAGTCTCTCGAAAACATGTGCACCCAGCTTACTTCGTTTATCGGTAAGGATCCTGTTCGCCGAGCTAAAACAGGATTCAGAAGGGACGGTTGACACGGGCACGGCAAATATGTCGCGAGCCATCATCGCCAGTGTTGGATAGGCAGTTGCATTCCTCCTCCACCAATCCATGAAGTCAACTCCTTCATTTTCGGTGGTCCCCAAACAGTAGCTCATTAACTCGTTCGTGTTACCTTGGGATCCCGTCGGGTCGTCATCATCCTGAAAATCGCCTAACAATCCAGTACTGCTGTGTGTGGATAGACTATTAAAACAATAGAAAAAAATTAGTGGACAAATAATGTAGATATTATAAATAATAAATATTAAAAGCATATGTATATTTATATTCATACCTCACGCCACCGGTCGGAGGCGGTTGGTCGGCATTTCTTCTTTCGCTGTATATGGCAAACATGTCCTCCAATGCCTTTTGTACGCGGGGCTCCTCGTCCCTCCAGTTTAATTTTAGATTTCTCTTGTAGGCTTGAAGTATTTTTACCGTGAACTTCTTCTTGTATGCCGGATGGAGGCAGTTTGCGAGAACGGTCAAGAGGGGTACCTCTTCCCAATATTTAAGAAATTTTACCTTCATGGCTGCTACGATCGGATGGAGAGGGGAATCCTCACTATCCCTATCTTCCATATCACGGTACACCTTGGAAATATAGTAGAGATGGTGCAGCAACTCATGTGCCGTCGGTGTGTACGAGCAAGATAATTTCACGGTTGCGGTGAAAAAGGTTCCAAGGAATTGTGCAAGCATTATTATTAGCTGCCATTCGGGGTCGGTGAGTTCCAAAGCTTGTCCTTCGTTCGTCGATCTCAACATCTCTCCTATAGCCGCCTTGTAAGGATTGCATCGGTTCAGCATCCTATAGGTGGAATTCCAACGGGTGTCTATATCCCAAGGTACCCTCATTTTGCCCAAACCTATTCTTTCGCACAAAGCTGAGAAATTTTGTTTTCTTTCTTGGTTTGAATAAATATGGGCAAGACCTCCCTTGAATTTAATTATCAAGTCCTTTACGGCTTCTACCTTAAGACCATCTTTTACGGTAATGTTTAGTATATGGCAAGCACACTTTTGGTGAAATGGTGCACCATTCATGATTGGATTTAGGGACCGGATGAAATGATCGATGGACGCTACATTGTTGCTAGCATTATCGAACGAGATAGAAAAAATCTTGTTCCGTAAATCCCTTTTTAGATTATATTCTTGTAAAATCTCAATAATTGAATGGTAAATAACTTGTGCAGTGTGTGGGGACTCTAACACCCGAAAACTTAAAACCCATTTTTGTAAAACCCAATTCTCATCGATCCAATGACCGGTAATACAAGAGTACCCTAGGCCGTGTTTACCGGCAGTCCATATATCGGAGGTAATGGAGACATTATAATTGGCATATCCAAATGTAGCTAGTAGCTCGTTTTTCTTTTGGATAAACTGGTTTTTCATTTCACGTACCATTTTTCTATGATGGATTTTCTTATACAATGGTTGAGCTAACCCCCGAATGCAGAGCCGGGCAAAACTACTACAATTACCCATACTAATTGGTTGTTCCTTGTGGACAATATATCGGGCAAATTCTTCAAGCATTATTTTTTCATCATATCTTTGGTGGGTTCTATTACCATCCGGGTTCATAAGGGTTTGAACTAACCGCGGGTCCGCATGTTCTTGCGGTAGCTCACCCTTTTTCGCATGACCATCGGCATGTTTCTTAAATGTGGACATACCATTTGCAAGTTTATACTCGTAAATAACCTTGCAATTGCGTACCTTACATTTTAGAGTATGGACAACTCCATTCGCATGAAAGGTCTTTTGATAATACCGCCACCAATCGGCCTTGTATTCGGGCACCTTGGTTTTCCTCTTCTTCGGTGGTTCGATGGGAATGGGTGCAACAACTTCGGCTTGGGTTGCGGGGACAAGTTCTTCTTGTATTTCCGGGACACTTGTCGAGGGACCGCTTCCTATAGGGGCGGTGTATTGAGTCGATCATGTAGAAGCCGTACCTGCTCCATATGAAGGGTTAGAATAATAGTAATTAGGTGGTGCCATTTGGGATGGATTTTGTGGATAATAGTTAGGATATTGTTGATGATAAATAGGTGGTGGTATTTGGGAGGGATTTTGTGGATACGGCGGTTGCATTTGGGAGGGATTTTGTGGAAAAAGTGGTGGTTCTTGTTGTTGAATCATACTTTCTATTGCGTCCATATTTTGATGTTGACCATCGGGCGTTGGGTCGAAAAAATCGGCGGAAGCTCTATGCATTCATTCGGGTTCCATTTGTTCTACATATTAAAATTAAATCCGAAATTGTGTAACCTATTTAAATGTAAATCTAAATTCAATATAAATTAGATTAAATGTAAATTACATCTAAATTACGTCTAAAATAAATCTAAATTAAATCTAACATAAATCTAACTTAAATATAAATTAAATATAAATTAAAGTAATTAAAAAAAACAAAAAAAGAAAAATGGAAGAAGTTCATTGGCCTCTATGCATTCATTGGCCTCTGGCCTATGGCCGAAGTTCACAAAAAAAAACAAAAGGCCTATGGCCGAAGTTCATTGGCCTCTGCCCTCTATCACTCTATGCATTCATTGCATGCTCTGCGGTGCCTCTGCCCTCTGGGCCATTGGCCGAAATTCAAAAAAAAAAAAAAAAAACAAAAGTCCGAACTTCAAAAGAAAAAGAAAAAGAAAAAGAAATAACTCTAATTCAAATTTAAAAAAAAGGTCTAATTCAAATTTTAAAATTTAAAAAAATAACTCTAATTCAAACTTAAAAGAAATAAAGTTTAATTCAAATTTAAAAAATAAAGTCTAATTGAAATTTAAAAAATAAAGTCTAATTGAAATTTAAAAAATAAGTCTAATTCAAATTTTAAAAAAAGGTCTAATTCAATTTTATAAATTTAAAAAAAATAACTCTAATTCAAATTTAAAAAATATATTTAAGAAAAAATAAGTCTAATTCAAATTATAACTCTAACAAAATAAAATATAAATTATTTAAATTTAAAAAATAAAATCTAATTCAAATTTAAAAAATAAAATCTAATTCAAATTTAAAAAATAAGTTTAATTCGAATTTAAAAAAATGTCTAATTCAAATTTAAAAATTTAAAAAAAATAAAATATAACATATTTATCTAACAAATTTATTTATCTAACCTATTTATCAGTGTTCTAAATAGCGCGCTATAGCGGCGCTATAGCGCCGCTATAGCGTTTTTGGACCCCAAACGCTACGCTATGACATCAAAATGCGCTATTTGCGCTACTGCCGCTATAGCGACCGCTACAGCGCTATAGCGGTCCGCTATTCGCGCTATTTGCGCTATACAATATGGGTTTTTTTTTTTAAAGCAATTTATATGGGTTTTAAATAAAGATAAAAAAATCTCAAACCGAAATTGAATTTGTTGCTACTTGCTACAGATAAATCAATTTGAAATTGGGAATAGAAATTGAAATTTGAATAGAAAAAAAGTCCAAATCGAAAATAAAATTTGAATAGAAAAAAAAAATTATGTCATGAATATATCATGATGCTTAAGATATTTTCAATAGGAAAAATCGATAGTTTATGATATTACTATGGATATTTTGAACCGCAATTTGAACTTTGTACTGGTTCAATATGAATATTATAATTTCTTAATTACTTTGGTGTTATTTATTGTTCTATGAGACTTTAGATAATGTTGATATTTAGTACAAATATTGAATATACGAAATGTAAAAAAAAAAAAACGCTATTTGGAATAGCTTCCGCTATAGCGACGCTATTCGCTATAGCTTTTTTTTTAGACTTCCCGCTACGACGCTATAAACGCTATTTAGAACCTTGCTATTTATAAATAAAATAACTTATTTTACGAAGTAAAATCTAACCTATTCCAAAATAAAATACAATAATCTAACAAATCCAATAATCTAACATATTTAAAAATAAATCTAAAATCTAACATATTTGAAAATATTCAAATGTAACCTATTATAAATAAAGATAACATATTTTAAAAATAAATCTAACTATCCAACAAATTCTAAAATAAAAAATAACTAAAAAATCTAACATATTTAAGATAAATCCGAATTTTAAAAAATAAAATCTTGTCTATTTCAAAATAAATCCGAATTTCAAAATAAAATCCAATAATCTAACATATTCAAAATTTAAAAAATAAAATATAACATATTTATCTAACAAATCTATTTATCTAACCTATTTATAAATAAAATAACTTATTTTAAAAGTACAACCTAACCTATTTCAAAATAAAATACAATAATCTAACAAATCCAATAATCTAACATATTTAGAAATAAATCTAAAATCTAACATATTTGAAAATATTCAAATGTAACCTATTTAAAATAAAGATAACATATTTAAAAATAAATCTAACTATCCAACAAATTTTAAAATAAAAAATAACTAAAAAATCTAACCTATTTGAGATAAATCCGAATTTTAAAAAATAAAATCTAGTCTATTTCAAAATAAAATATAACATATTTATCTAACAAAATAAAATAAAATCTAGTCTATTTCAAAATAAAATAAAATCTAGTCTATTTCAAAATAAAATCCAATAATCTAACATATTCAAAATTTAAAAAATAAAATATAACATATTTATCTAACAAATCTATTTATCTAACCTATTTATAAATAAAATAACTTATTTTAAAAAGTAAAATCTAACCTATTTCAAAATAAATACAATAATCTAACAAATCCAATAATCTAACATATTTAAAAATAAATCTAAAATCTAACATATTTGAAAATATTCAAATGTAACCTATTAAAAATAAAGATAACATGTTTAAAAATAAATCTAACTATCCAACAAATTCAAAAATAAAATATAACTTATTTCTCTAACCTATTTAAAAATAAAATCCGAATTTTAAAAAATAAAATCTAACCTATTTCAAAATAAATCCGAATTTCAAAATAAAATATAATAATCTAACATATCCAATAATCTAACATATTCAAAAATAAAATCCAATAATCTAACATATTCAAAAATCTAACAAATATAACATTTATTTGAACAAACAAATAAATCTAGCTTATTTATCTAACAAATTTAAAAATAAATCCGAATTTAACAAAAAAAAACTAACAATATCTTAAAATTACTAACAATATCTAACAATTACTAAAAATTACTAACAACTACTAAAATTACTAACAATTACTCAAAATTACTACAAATTTCTAAACATTACTAACAATTACTAAAAATTATCTAACAATTCCTAACAATTACTAAATTAACCTATTTAAACTAATTCTAATTATTTAACAATTACTAAAAATAAATCTAACCTTTTAATCTCGCGGAAAAATCTTGTGGGAGGTAGAATGAAAGAAATCCTTCGTAATTCCTCTACTTTCGTCTTTCGTATTCCTTTGCGTATTTGTAGAATGAAATAAATTGCAACTCTTTTTTTTTAAACAATAAAAATAAAATTTGAGAATAATAAAAATATTGAGAGTATGAGAATATGAGATTGAGAATGAGAGATTGAGAATAATGAGTATGAGATGTGAAAATTTATGAAGAATGGGGGTATATTTAAGAGTGTTTTTTTTTTGGGGGGGGGGGGAGAAATGTGCCGTTGGAAACTCAAAAAATTTGAAAATCCGGTGGGGGGGTCGGGTTGGCTCGGGTCGGGTCGGGTCCCGCCGGGTTAGACCCGGGTTTCGGGGGGGTTAGGTCGGGTTTGACCCGGGTTATGTCGGGTTAGGTAGGGTTCACCCGGGTTAGGCCGGGTTTGGGGGGTTCAGTCGGGTTTTGGGTCGGGTTAGGCCGGTTCGGGTCAGTTTTAGGCCGGTCCGGATCGGGTTCGGGTAGACGGGTTGAAACGGTGGGGGGGAGGTCGGATTTCGCCCAGAAAACCGGATCCGACCCGTTTTAAAACCCGACCCATCACTTTAGGACGGTTCGGGTCGGGTTCATGGTCGGATCCGGGTCGGTCCGGATCCGGGTCCCGGATTTGCGCGGGTCGGGTTGGACCGCCCGGATAAAATCAATACACTAGGCTACGGATAAGATAATTCGTAGCGGGTAAGAGTAAAGTATGGATAAGGACAATTTATAATGGGTACGAGTATAAAAATACTTCCACCCGACTCTTACCGTACATGTTGACACCCCTAATCACAATGTCATATGTACCCTTCTAAATCACAATTGCTTTCACATTTGCATTTTTAAACTTTCAAATAGCGTGTTTATCTGAGTATTGTATATACTATATATTTATCTTAAAGCCTCTTCGATTAAACTATCTTTTTACTCCCTCGAGTTGCACGTAGAATAGTACATAGATAATAAATATGACCAATCTTAAAAAAGTATCATAACTTGACTAGAATCTAAACTCGACCCGACTCGGTAAATGCAGAAAAATCATATGACTAGATTTCAACCTACTGACTTAGACGACCTCGTGTAGTATCGTGCCACAATTAGTATGCGTAATTTTGATCTCATGCTGTGATCAAGTTAATTTTCAAACGCTGTGTCGTGCTTTGATCAAATGTTAAGGGATGATCACGACATGCAAATAGTCACACTGTGTTCAAACGTGCCATGACCAAACGTATCTCGTGTGTGACTATTTAATCATAAGTTAGGTTAGTTCAGGGGCGGACCTAGTATATTCCAGGGGATTTTGAGTTTTAGTGAAAATTTATCGGTTCTGACCGACTTTGCCCCCCTGGATTTTTTTTTGCCCCCCTCTGGACGTTTAATTTGTAATTCGAGTTAAATTTTAGATTAAAATTGAAATAAATCTGTTGAATTTTGATTGGTAATTAGAATTATAAGTCAGAGCATCAGAAATTACAAATCAAAGCATTGGAAAGTATAAGTTAAAGTATTGTTTTTTATCGAGTATCTAATTAGTTAATGGATTTAAATCCGATTAGGTAATTAAACCCGATTCGATATTTCTTTGCCCTCCTGACGAAAATCCTGGATCCGCCCCTGGGTTAGTTTATTCAAGATTCACCATTTAGTCAAGATCTAACGATCCTAATTGCACGTGACTCGAATGACCACGCGCCGTGTCAAATTTTCTAAAGATGATAATGGCACGGGACACGCAAGTTACAACACGTAACCAATACGCGTGCTGTGCCGTAACTGTGCCATTCCGTGACGGGGTTGGCTCCGCCGTGCCATTTTTCCCACTCGACCTAACCCAGTGTAATTGGAAATCGAACAATTCGAATTGTGATCCGACCTGAACCACTTTTGATCCAAAATAAAACAATCAAATACAACGGCCGCAACCAAAATGGCTAAAAATAAAATAGAATAAAAAACGATGCGAAGCCGAATGATCCCATTCCCACTTAACCCGCCGCTTCATTTGATGTATATATTTTATAGAATGGATAAAGTTAAATATTATTTTTTCCTGCGGATAAAAGCCGTATTCATTATTACTGTATAAATTAGGTTCATATAACTTTCTCCTCCTTATAGTCTAATATAATTAAGCTGGAAGCATTCGGTAAAAGCAGTATTTCTTATGTACCCGGTAGTGACCAGCACAGTGACAAATCAATAGTTTGGGTTCGGTTCGGTGAGGTAAAAAATTTGTGATTCGGATATAATTCGGAAATGACTCGGTACAACAAAGAAGCAAAAAAAAAATTGAAAAACATTTCACGTTTTTTTCGCGAATAATTCGTCACCTCGTGTTTTATTCGCGAATAAAACGTATTATACGTTTTTCTGTGTTTTATTTGGAGTTCGGTTCAGTAACGTCGAAAAAACGAATTATATGCAAATTATACGCGAATCTTGTCACTATGTTGACCAGTGACAGCCATATTAAATTTTAGTCAGTGGTATAAGAACTGCTCCAGCTATTGTCTATCCTCATCTCTTTAATATATATGCTTAAATAAGGAAATTAGTTTATAAGAGATTATCATGGCTCAAGAGGTTTAAGAATGCAGTTTAGTAGAATCCTATTTGGTAGGTAATTCATGAGTGGCATGATCGAGTTGCTGAATATAATAGGAACAATATCATTTACGCATCTACAATATAGTATATCTTTAAGTGAATTGTAACTAATTGAATAAAATACTAACCAAAGATAACCTAGTGAAAAAAGGGTTGTGTAGCAATCTTGTATGTTGTTTTTCTGGAGAATTTGAAAGTATATCTCATCAAATTTTCAAGTATAAATTTGTGGTTTTGGATGGGAGCCTGTCAGAATCAATTCCTAAATTGGTCTCATGCCGTCCAATTTGCTTATACACTCCCTAAATTCGATAAAATTGCATTCATAATTACTAACTCTATGTGCAATTAATACTGTGCATGGCCCCTTTGTTTCTCTAACAAACCTGTTAATAGAACAAGAACAGTGATCGATGTTACTAATCAAGTCTTTAATTTGTTATTGGTTTGGGCATGTGAAGGAGCACTTGAGAAAAGGTCCGATGGGCATCGGACCTACTCTGGTTCGATAGGTTTAATCACCGTATAATTTTCTTTAAGATCATGCGGAACGCTTTAAAATTCGTGCGTGTATGTTTCAACACAAATCTTAAATTAGATCGGACGGTCATCATGCTCGTTGAACCTAAAAGTAGGTCTCCGTTTTCGTGAAGGAGACAATTAAGGGAGCTGCTGGACACAGGTTGCCACGTCTCTTTTCGGAGAAATGCATGTTCAATTCTCAAGAATAACATCTAAAAGATATGAGGTGTACCGAGTCCAATAATAAAAAATAAAAATAAAAACAAAAACAAAAAAAAACTAACATAAGCCTCCATTGTGTGTTGCATGCTATTAATCTGTTTTTTTTTTTTTATGTTTTGTTGGGTCAGTATCTTCCTTTAATAAGTAGCATATTGATGTTAGAATTACTGTTCTGGCAAATATCTTTTGTAGTCGGAGCACTGAGTAATAGTTAAGTTAAAAATAGTCCACAGACGATATGTAACTTAAAATATTTTAGTTTTTTTTTTCAATAAATAAGTGATACTTTTTTTTATTTTATAAGAAAATATACCAATAAAAAATGCATTAGGTTATTTTAAATTAATAATAACCGAGAAGTTATTGAATAGGCTTTTGATCACTTCTGTGGCCAATAGGTTGGAATCCGTATCACACTATCACCTAAGGTAAACACAGAATAGGCTTTTGATCACAAATTGAATCTTTTTTCTTCTATTTCTTCTAAGAAAATCTCAAAAATTCCAAAAGTCAAAAACAAAACAGTGCCTTGGATCTAGGCACAAATAACAAATTAAATAATGCTAGCATTAGCATCCCCTTCCATTCCGTACTTTCACATCACTGCGCTGCCGCCGCGACAACTTTCACCATCCCATCTCACCCAAACAAAACGACCATGCGATGCATTCCTTTTTTTTTTCATTTCTTTTCATCTCATCTCCGTACATTTTTCTCCTTTTATTATTATATTTTGTTCTGGAATTTGAACTATCTGTAACTGTAACTATTCCATTTCGCCTTCATTAATTCTCCATCCAGTCCTCTGGCGACAAAAATCCCATCGACAAGTACCAGCTGAGATACTGATGCTGGTTCGCTTTTAGAAAATTGCCCTTCTTGGAAACTAGCGTGGTTAAATGCCTGTGCCTAGCTTCACTTGTTAACCAAAACTGGACGAGTTCTGTTACTCCTCACGTTGACGAAACTGCAGATGTTTTATCCATTTATAATAACTGTGTAATTATATATTTTTCCACAAGAGTTACAGCGACGTGTTACAATTTTATTTTATTTTTCATTAAAAAGCAAGACGATGTTAAAATAAAAAAATATATTACTTTACATGATGAAGAATAAGTGAAGAGAGAAAAGGGTACGGAAATAAGATAAGCTAAGCTAATTTCATGAAACAAGGCATAATATTCCTTTTGACAGATAAAAAAAAAAAAAAAATTGAAGAAATATAGACTAGATGCTAAAACACAAGGTAACTAGCTCCTTTGACATGTAGCAGCAAGTCAATACATCTTTCCACAGAATCACCAACTTTCTTAAACCTTAAAACATACTAATATATATATAAATATATATATATATGTTAACTTGTCTAGCTAGATCATAAAGTTGATATGATGACAAGCAACTATATATGACAAAATAAAAGACCTAGGGGAGATAAAGATATATAGGTGGAACCATGCGCCGCAATTTTAATTATATGGATACAATAATTTGAACAATGGCGAGATGAATATCAGGCATTGTGCAAGTTAGAAGAAATGAACTCAAAGGAGCCAGGATATTGCATGATATTCCAGTAATCCCTGTGGGACCATCGGGAAATCGCCACCAGCATATCATTGCAGAAACGATCTGACGAGTAGAAACCTTGCACCTCTTGCTTGATCACCATTTCCTGATCAACTGTGTGATCTGCACCGTTACAAATGTCAACACCCTTGTTGCACGGGTTACGCCGCGGGTAGAAGCCTTTTACGATATCTTGTAGCAGCCCCGCCTCGGCAGGTTCACCGCGAAAGAGATCCATGTTGTTGGTTCCAGTGATTTCAGTGCTCGTCTCAGAAAGCTGAGCTGTCAGATTGGATGCACTTGAACCGTTGTAACTTGCAATTGACGGGTGCTGTAACTGCTGTTGCTGCACTTGCGGTGGCTGTGTTCGCGGGAAAAGGAGAGAAGGTTCAGTAGGTGTGCAACTCGCGTAGGCGCACTCAAGCGTAGCACCAGCTGGAATTGGAATAGCAGAAGGAATATTACTTGCTCCTCCATGGTTTAACCATGGAATAGCAGCGTAAGAAGCACAGTTACCAGCATTGCACGTCAAGATAAGTGGGTTCAATGGAGGTGGTGCGGTGGGCGTAGTTGGCCATGTCCAATCACCTACTGCTGCCACATGACCATGCTGCATGGCCGAAGGAAACGGGAAGTTGGTGCGTGCTTTATGGCCCCTCATGGCACGAGCGGCTATGTCATATGCACATGCTGCTTGCTCGGCTGTGTCGAAGGTGCCGAGCCACCGCCTTTCCTTAGATTGCGGATCTCTGATCTCAGCTGCGTAACGACCCCATGGCCGGCGTCTAACCCCACGGTAGCGTGTGGTACCGTCCTTGTTTGCAGTGCCAGGTGCTGCAGCCATGGCCCTCTTTCCACTGCTGTTAGTACCCATGTTGCTTTGTGATCTCTTCTCCATGTGTATATATGGAGATCGATGATGTATTAATTGTTCTAGTTTTTTTCTGGAAGGAAGTAGAAGCAGAGAAGGTTGAAGAGTGCAAGGTGGCTCACTAGTTATATATATCGAAGGAAGAGGAGAGGTTGGGTGCTTTTTTAATTAAAGCTTTAAATTGTGTGTAAATGAGGTCATGAGGAGCTTTGATGGATACACTCATGCGCCATATGTGGGAAATGGAAGAGGGCCGGGGGAGGTTTTTGTTTCTCCAAGAAAAATGTTTCGGTTTTATTTAACTATTTATGATCAGTACATATATATAAATATAATAATATACATGAGCGCAAGTCATATGTGCTCTACTTAAAAAGGCACCTATATGTATAGCAAATTGACAGTAGACTGCGCCTCTATACAAAAGCATTTTTATAATGATGTGTGTCCATTAATGAAAGGCCAGTTTTTGTTACACTTCTGTCTCTCGTTTAATTAAGACTCTTAATTTTCCGATTTTTTTATGTGAATATATATATATACATACATATATATATTAAAGAAGGCTTGACGTAATAGCAAAAGGAATTTTTCGTTATTGGTAATAATAAGTAATTGAGTTATATATGGTAGTTGGTCAGTGATTACTAATTAATTACTAGTGGCCGGTTCAGTTGAGAATTGGAATCATTATGCATTAATTAGAAGGTGATCTACCGTTTCGTTTTTCTTCTTCCATGCACAGTCAGTTTATTTCATCTGTCGTAGCTAAATTAATTAAAATGAGAGACCTGTGAATCTTAATTTAAAAATATAGAAATAATTGGCAATTGTCTCGTTATTACGTCTATTTACTTACTAATTAATACTAAACAATTGCAACTAATTTCATGACTAATTAATTATCAGATTCATTAAAATTAAAGCTTCTTGATATTATTGACTTCTGTTCAATTTGGAAGAATAAAATCTTGTTTTTTTTTTCTTTTAATTAAAGTTAGGTGACGATTGCCACCCAATAATTTGATTAATCAAAATAAAATCTCAAAAATTACAGTACTTTACATGAAATTAAAAAAAAATTATTAACACAGCAATAACAAAAACAATAATTCAAACTTTAATGAAAACAAAAAAACAATGTTTATAGTAGGAACAAAGCGAGCCGGGCGAGCTGGAATTAGGAAGCCGAGCTAAAATCTTAGCTCATAATTGAATCGAGCCACTAACGAGCTGGACCAACCTGACTCGTATTAGCTCGTGGGGCCTAGCTAGACCGAGTTTTTGTTACACTTCTGTCTCTCGTTTAATTAAGACTCTTAATTTTCCCATTTTTTTATGTGAATATATATATATATATATATATATATTAAAGAAGGCTTGAGGTAATAGCAAAAGGAATTTTTCGTTATTGGTAATAATAAGTAATTGAGTTATATATGGTAGTTGGTCAGTGATTACTAATTAATTACTAGTGGCCGGTTCAGTTGAGAATTGGAATCATTATGCATTAATTGGAAGGTGATCTACCGTTTCTTTTTTCTTCTTCCATGCACAGTCAGTTTATTTCATCTGTCGTAGCTAAATTAATTAAAATGAGAGACCTGTGAATCTTAATTTAAAAATATAGAAATAATTGGCAATTGTCTCGTTATTACGTCTATTTACTTACTAATTAATACTAAACAATTGCAACTAATTTCATGACTAATTAATTATCAGATTCATTAAAATTAAAGCTTCTTGATATTATTGACTTCTGTTCAATTTGGAAGAATAAAATCTTGTTTTTTTTTCTTTTAAAGTTAGGTGACGATTGCCACCCAATAAAATCTCCAACTAATTACAGTACTTTACATGAAATTTAAAAAAAAATTTAACACAGCAATAACAAAAACAATAATTCAAACTTTTAATGAAAAAAAAAACAAGGTTTATAGTAGGAACAAAGCGAGTCGAGCGAGCTGGAATTAGGAGGTCGAGCTAAAATCTAAGCTCATAATCGAATCGATCCACTAACGAGCTGGACCAATCTGACTCGTATTAGCTCGTGGGGCCTAGCTAGACTGAGTTTGGAAGAAACTAAATTCTACAAACAATTAGGACCGAGCTGATCCACGCCGGATAACATAAAATTCACTAACGAGCGAGTTTGACATATATAGCTCGAAGTCGCTAATTTTGGACACATCACAAACAAGCTGGTTCGTTTTGAGCTCGAGCTAGTAATGATCAAGTTGTTACCGATACGAGTCACGGGTTAATCCCGAGCGGTCCACGAGCTACGAGCCTTTCTATCAGAAATTTACTATAGCTATACTAAATTTAATTAAAAATAATATTCAACAGGGCTTAACCCTTATTGTTTTCTCACAAAAGAAAAATAATATTCAACAAAATATATTTAAAGCGAGACGTATGCGATGATTTAAGTAAATAAATGTTTCATTAATATATTTTTTAAAATATACACATAATTTAATAACTTTTTATTTTCATAAAATTGCTGAGTTCCACTTGACCTCTTGAATTCGGAGCTAGACAGCTAGTGCGTATCTTCTGAGATATCTCAGATTTAATTTGCACGACCAACGTGTCCGGTGCCTATTTCGGGGATAGCGCAGGGGCCGTATTACTTGAGCTTTGAGATTCGTGCAAAATGTATTTGAACGGTTTAGGGTTCAGACGATGCGAATTGTGGAATATCTACAGGTCTTCGACCTACATGAGCCAAAACTGGTTAGCCTAAAAAGAGGTTATTAATTAATAATTTTCCAAACGGAAGAAGGAAATTTGATCGTCTGAGTTATTACAAATTATCTAACTCTCAAATATAGCGTAAAACAATAGTGTGTGTCTCTCTCTCTCTCTCTCTCTCTATATATATATATATATATATATAGAGAAAATTGCTAATATGCCATGCATAGCATAGAGGGTCTCCGTGCTACGGCTCAATATTTGAGTTTTCAAAATTCTAACAGTCGATCCGAACCGTTCAAGATGATCTCCATATGAATATGTACTTGCAAACCAAATTCTACATTTTTTAGAATTTTTTTACTATTTTTTAGATAGGTAGAAAATCACTTGATCTGAAAATTCTGTACCATTCAGATCAAGCGTTTTTCTACCTGTCTAAAAAAGTAGTAAAAAAAATTCTAAAAAATGTAAAATTTGGTTTGCAAGTACATATTCATATGGAGATCATGTTGAATGGTTCAGATCGACCGTTAGGATTTTAAAAACTCAAATATTGAGCCGTAGCACGGATGCCCTCTATGCTATGCATAGCACCATAGCCAACTCCATATATATATATATATATATATACACACATAGTAGGCTTAAAATGTATTATTGGTTTTGTGCTCCAATTATGCTCCACATCTTTTTCTCTGTTTTTAAAGTTCGAATTATCGATCCGAACTGCTCAATATGATTTTCATATTAAAATGTGCTTGGAGACAAAATTTTATTACTATATTTTTAGATAGGTACAAAATCACTGCTTTGGATGGTTCAGAATCTTCTGAAAACTGTGATTTTGTACCTATCTAAAAAATTATTAAAAAAATTCCAAAAAATATAAAATTTGGTCTCCAAGTACATTTTAATACAAAGATCATGGTGAACGGTTTGGATCGACTGTTCGAACTTTGAAAATGAAAATAAGATTGTGAAACATGATTGGAGTACAAATTAAACCAATGGTGCATTTTAACTATCCTCATATATATATATATATATATATAGGATTTTGCTAATATGCTACGCGTATATAAGGGTCTCTCCGTGCTACGGCTCACTTTTTGAGTTTTCAAAGTCCTAACGGTCGATCCGAACCGTTCAACATGATCTCCATATGAATATGTACTTGCAAACCAAATTTTATATTTTTTAGAATTTTTTTACTATTTATTAAGCCACTTTGAAAAAACACTAATTTGTACACAACAGTAAAATCTGCTGGACCATTGGATCAGCGATTTTCAAAGTGGCTTAATAAATATTAAAAAATTTCTAAAAAATGTAAAATTTGGTTTGCAAGTACATATTCATATGGAGATCATGTTGAACGGTTCGGATCGACCGTAAGGATTTTGAAAACTCAAAAAGTGAGCCGTAGCACGGAGGGACCCTTATATACGCGTAGCATATTAGCAAATTCCTATATATATATATATATATATATATATATATATATATATATATAGCTAATGTGAAAACCGGACTGCAAACGAATTGAGTTGACTGTTGAGTCTAAGTTAGACAAATTAAGATGGAAGTCGTTTCGTAACTATAATTAGCCGAACCAGGTCAAAATTTAGCTGCGAGCTGGAAATACCGACTCGTCACTCTTTGAGACGAGCCTAGCTAATTAATTTTCTGACAGCTTAAGTAATTAGTCTATCTAATTTCAACAACGTCAGTTATCATATTTGTTATAACATTGTACACTGAGGCGAGATATATATATAGTTTCTAATCGTAATTATATCAATGGTTCTAATTTAATCAATATATAAATATAATCAATGATCCAAATCAGCTAGTTAACAGACTCAATCGGAACAAGCCAGCACAATGAAAAATCGTAACTGGTTCTATTAGCGAGATATAATTACCCATTATACCCATGAAATATATAGCCTTTACCCCCGTACCCATTACCCATTTATCTAACGAAAAAAATCTTTACCCATACACATACTCAATAAGCTAACGAAAAAAAAATTTATCCATATCCGTTTTATCGAATATGTCTAATGCGACAATATCTGCTAGGGTAAAAAGTGACTATCCGCGAGGGTATACCGTCAGAAAGGTGCTTCTTCTATTAGTGACGGGAGCATCCGCGAGAGTACACCGACAGTATCCCTCGCGAATACTGTCCCATTCTAAACGGTTGTCCCATTCTAAACGGGTAAACGGGTGTCATTGACACCCCTAAATTAGATAGCTCATTCAGATCGACTAGGTTTTTGGACTATCAATTGTCAATGCATTTATACAGACTCAATACGAAAGGAATTAATATTAAAAAAATAATTATAGGGAGGAATTAATTGTTAATATTAATAATTTAAAATCTGACATGATAGACTTCATATATATTATTCATATATCATATATATGTAAAAATGATAAGTTTTGATATACATTTTACCATACAATTGATCTAAAATTATTACGATATGTAATTAACGATCGTTAATGAATTATCAAACAATATTTAAATTGTATGAAATTTGAATGTTATCTATAATATGTACAATAACATACTGATTTATTTTGTTTGGATTTGTTTGACTTCTTTTGAGAATGTAGTTTAAATTAATAAGCATCGTCAAAAAAATCCCTCATTAATTAATTAATTAAGTTACTCTTAGAGCATCTACATCTCTGTTACTATTAGAGTTTCGAATATGACGTGTCAGTTTTTAATATATCTAGTTTCAGGAACGTGGGAGAGTTTCTTATTTAGAAACTATACAGTAAAGTTTCTTATTAAGAAACTGTTTATAAACTCCATGTTGATCAAATGATTGGCACAAATTATTTCTGTTTTTTAATTTGTTGCTGACGGACTTAATAGAAACTCTAAAATTATTTTTTGGGATGTGAGAGTTTGAAATTTTAGAAACCTTAATTTCTAAAAAGATGTTAACATTTATTTAGAAACTAATTTGAGTTGCTGGAGATGCTCTATACATCATCTGATACTAGCCGTACGATACAAATGTAGAGGATCCAACCAGTATAATACACATAGGTTATCTGATTGAAAGCAAATTAATTAAGCCCTGCCTTTGAAAGTACTTTAAAAGGTTCATTTTTTTAAGAGTAATAATTAAACACTTTTAAAAAGTGGCATCATGTAGGTATGTAACTATTAATCGAAGCGACTTAACATACCCCTCTTGCGACCAAATATATATATATATATATCCGGTGTCATTACATTAGAGAAGTTTCCTATGTTTTATATATATATTCTAATTACGTCACTGTTGAATCGCTTCATTCCCTCAAACGGAGAGTGGCATGCACCCACACGCAATGACACAGTGCAAGTGTAGGTGGGGCCACGCTGGGATGATCTCGTTGTCTCCTCTTTGAGTTTCCCAATGGCGCTTTCTCTGCGCCTTCTCTCTTCTCATTCCATGTAACAAGTAACAACAACGAGAAGCCTCCAAATTAAGCCTCATTTATTAGCAGCGACAGGAACTGGAGGAGAGGAGAGTAGGAGACCTTCTTAAAACCCCATGCACGCGCGCTTGTGTACCTACGATCGATCTGTACGCATGTAGCGTACTAGCGTATAGCTAGTATTGTACTACTCTAATGTAACATCTAGGCAGGAAGGTTTGACCTTTAAAAACCCCCCTCCCAAAACCCCTATCTATGACTATGATCTCTGTGCAAAGTTGAGGGTTTTAGCTGTGCATGCTTGTACGTAGAGAGAAAACACTACGTGGCTGGCTGGAGCTCTGCTGCGCGTGTAAATTAATTATAACCATGCCATGC
Organism: Carex parvula; assembly: GCA_025461045.1. NCBI lineage: Eukaryota > Viridiplantae > Streptophyta > Magnoliopsida > Poales > Cyperaceae > Carex > Carex parvula. The sequence continues at coordinate 83,293 of JAJGRW010001481.1, forward strand.
CATGATCAGTCACAACAACCGTAGTCGCACTTGTTCTGCATGTATGGCGATGAAAAGAAAGAAACTTTTGGCCTAGCTATCGCTTTTCTTTATAAAGAAATTATTCCAAAGAGCTAGCCGTTTGACACGAGGTCAATTTGGGTCTGATGCTCATCGGACTCAAACTGAGTTCGATGACCGTCCGATCTACTTTAAGATACGCCCTCGTAACTTTTGTGTCTGCTTTAAAATTTGTGTGCATAAATCTTAAAGCAGATCTGACAATTCCGAAACCCATCGGACCAAAATTTGAGTCCGATGGGCATCGAATCCAAGCTGCTCTCGTTTGACAGAGCATGCATGTTCGCACTCAAATTCACCAAATTAGTGTTTTAAACGAGTTTTAATTAGTCAAAATATCAGTGATATAGCATCCTTAATTATGACGCATCTTCTATTTAATATTTATCATTGCTACTTCAATTACTATAATATAATATTTTTTAAGCCTCTAGAAATAATCTAGAATTAATATTTTTCGTCCTGATTAGCTATCCTCCAACATCAATCTATAGCAATGCTGAGTCCGGATCATTTGCATTACCTCACAAATTGAGTTTGAATTCGGACCGTCTGATCAGAATTCATGCCAATTAATAATTAATACAGCCCAAACTCGTAAGGCTTTAAGATTTGTGTCTAAATAAAACAAACGGACAAGGGTCAAACTCACCGTTCGAGGTAACTTGTTTTTTTGGAAAAAATAGTGAATTCAAGATCTACTGATTTCATTAGAAATCAGAAATCAGAAAGCTAATTTAGGTACTTAAAACATGTAACTAAAACTAAACCACGGCGTCAGTTACAAATACAGAAATCAGAAAGCTAATTTAGGTACTTAAACATGTAACTAAAACTAAACCATAGCGTCACTTACAAATATATACCACCAAAATATCCACAATATACCAAAACAACATAAAACTAACAATAAAAGAAACCCGCCCAAACATTAGAGAACTTTTCTAAACTAAAGACATTCACAAAACAATAAACATCAGTAATGAGTAGTCTAACATATCCCAATCAACATCTCCATCATTATCCCTGTCTACACCAGACATTGGACTGAGCGAGCTACCAGGATCAAAATCCTCACTGATAATGTCCAAAAAAGGATCTTCAGGCCTGGCTTCCTCGACCTCTTCCATGGATGTGAGAATCTCCACTGCCTCCTCCTCCTCCACTCGAAATTGATCTAGTAATTCCTTAACATCAGAAGGAATTATTAGGTTTAAATTTGAAAATAAATCATCATTCTTAAACTGACACCAAAAACTAGTTAAAGCAATAATTTTGGACCCTAAGGTTTTAGTTGTGGCAGTGGTAGAACCCTTAAAACAAACATTATTACGCTCAAGCCAGACTATCCAAATTACTGCACCTCTAATCATTTCTACTAATTAATAATCTATCCTTAAAGGGGATACATGCATCTAATTAATAACCATAATTCATCTATATTGGTACAATTAAAAGTAAAACCATTATAAGATGTTATCCAGTCCCATAGCAACTTGATGTAAGAACATTCTACAAAAAGATGGTCACTATACTCTCAGGTTGACCACAAAATTCAAATAGACCTCAACATTTTTATTTTCAATTTTAAAATTCAAACAGACGATTCGAACCGCTCAAAATGATATCCATGTTAAAATATGATTGGAAACCAAATTTTATATTTTTTGGAAATTTATTATTATTTTTTAAGATAAGTACAAAAACTTTGGTTTTAGATGGTCAATGTACAATTTCTTGAAAAACAGTGATTTTGTACATATTTTTAAAAAATAGTAAAAAAATTCAAAAATTATTAAATTTGGTCTCCAATCATATGTTAACGTGGATATCATATTGAGCTGTTCAAATCGTCTGTTTTAACTTTAAAATTGAAAATAAATATGTTAGAGTATAATTAGGGCATAAAACAATAGAGCATTTGAGCCCTCCCCTCATATATTAAATACAAGTACAAAAGAACCATAACACATGATGACGCTAATAATTTGTGGCACTTGAAACTCTCTTTAGATGTTAAAGTCCTGTATTTGAAAAAAAATGTTAAAGTTCTATTGTAATAGATTTTGTTGAACAAGTATTCTCTCCAATATATGTAAAAGATTCCTTTCACTTTACGGTTTGAGATTTATTCTCAGCGCTTTGAGATTCGGGCTAGCGCATGAGGGTAGTATTATTGAGTTTCAAGATTCATGCAAAGTTAAAAAGAACGGTCCGGATTCACTACTAAAAGATTTCCTTTTACGGTACGGGGGAGGATGTGAATTCAATTTTGTTTGGGCAGTATTGAAATTTTTATCTTTTATGGAGTAATTAAAGCATGTTAAAATAGCCAGCTTAATTTGATATTATGCTGAATCAAGAAATTAAAAATCTACAATAATGCATGTGAAATTTAAGCTATATATATATATAGGGAAAGCTCTTCAAAAGTCGTATCAAAATTTGAAGGACAATTACTGATTGTTTGGGAGGAGGTCAATTTGGGTCCAATGTTCATCGGACTCAAAGTGAGTGATGGGTTTGATGACCGTCCGATATGCTTTTAGATTCGTGCCCGTAATTTTCGCGTCTGTTTTAAAATTCGTGCGCATGAATCTTAAAACAGATCGGACGGTCCCGAAACCCAGTCCGATGGACATCGGACCCAACCTGCTCTCGTTTGGGAGATAATATTGCTATCGGCTTAATTATCTACCAATAATAAAGTGACGCGTAATTTGAATTCGTTGTGAGGAAAAAAAAAAGGAGGTAAGTCCCCTCTAAATTAAAATTATAATTTTATCAAATTTTGTCTATTTTATATATGCATAAGTACGTACTTTGAATCTACTTTTAGAATGCAATTATACTACAATAAAGTCAATCTTAAACTTTCAGATTCCATCATTGTTTGAATTATGTATAAATTATTCAATCAAATACGAACCCTATTCAAATCCTACAACGCAACATTTTTTTCTTAAAAGTTTTACTTAACGAATCACTTTTTATTGTATTACAGGGCGGATATAGGATTTCCATCAGAGTAGATCAAAAAATTATCGAATAAGATATAAATAGCTAATTTGGTTAAAATCCACTAATTAGAATTCTAAGACTTAAAAATTCAATCTTACAACAATCTATCAATTAATTAGAGTTCTAATACCTAAAAATTCAATATTACCAATCACAAATCCAATCTAACAATTAATTAGAATTCGAAGACCTAAATCAATCTAAAATTTTAAACCTAATTTGAAATTTCATAAGACCACATAGAGAGGCAAATCGCTAGTACGCGGAGGATCCGACTCCGCTGCTCTCCAAATAGGAGAGCAGGAACCTGTTATTCAAAATCAGACCGTTGAATTTTTTTCATACATGGATCTCAATACAAATGAACGGTTCGATTTAGAATAACAGAGTCCTGCTCTCCTATTTGGAGAGCAGCAGAGTCGGTTCCGTAGGCGGAGAGCTGCTTCTCCTTAGTTTTCTTTTCGAGTTAGAGAGAGGAGAGGAGAGACTGCGTTTTTTTTGCTTTTCAATTCGAAGAGCGGAGAGGAATTAGAAAGAGAGAATTGGAGTTAAGAGCAAATTGCGTTTTTTCTATTGAATTTGAGCTACGGATTAATTTGTTTTTCTTTGGACTCTAAATTTTGGGTTCAATGTAGGGCAACATTGTTTTTCAGAGTCGAACAAAAATTCAAAATTCAATTTCAGTAAATTAATTTTGAATTTTGAGAATTAGACAGTTGCTCTACTCTACAATCAATGAACTGCATCCGCCACTGTTGTACTAGACTACCGGCTATGTAACTAAGATCCATTGGGGTTGTTCGATTAAGCCTCCTTAAGGCTTAATCCGCTTCCTTCATTGTTTAATCCTGCCGAACACCGATTCCTTAGCGCGTATTAATTAAGACACCTTCTTTAGTCTTTTTTTGTCCGAATCTTAATCCTCTGCCCGAACTTTAAGGCACATTTATCCCTTCCTTTAGCTTCCTTAGCTTTCACTACGGATTAAGACAACCGAACATCAGTTTCTTAGCGCTATTTAAGCTCTTAATTATTTGTTGCCGAACGGCCCGTTATGACCAAAATTGAGATCTCATCACTATAGATAAAATTTAGTTTAATTTTTTTTTTTTTGGACAAAAATAAGAATCACATTTCACTGATATTAGGTAAAAGTTAGGAAGCCATGTTATTTATTATTATTGCCGGGATTTTAAAAATATACTTAGTTACTGCTGCCAAAATTTTGTTACCATCTGTTAACAGTGGGATTTAGAAACAAAGTTTAATTTGGATACGATAAAGTACTGGTAATGAGATGGGAGACAGCTAATTAAGACATTTCACCTCACACTCTCACAGTAAATAAAATAATAATAATAATAATAATAAAAAATAACAGGAGCTATTTCCAACGAAACATGTTGATACTTGAATGGTGGATTGCCATGATTACATCTGCTTCTTTCTCCCTCTATTAAATAACACCTTGATTGACGGCTTGGCCTCTTTGTATGTGCATGGCCTCTTTTTGCATCAGGCATACATATATGATATATCAACCATCAAGGGTTTGCTTGTGACTTGTGACAATGGAGAAGCCAATAAATAAGGGAAGCTTGGAGGATGTAATAATAATAATAAAAAAAATAAAAATTGACAAGAAGAGTGATGGATGCACCAGAAAATCATTCGGAATGATTACTCTGGGTCTCTGGCAGCCGTCAGAAAATGTTCCCCCTGCCTTCTTCCTCTCTTTGAGCATTTGGATCTTCTGTTGCACAACGAATTGTGGCTATACATATGTGAGTTCTTGAGTTGCCCTTTCTCTCAGTCTCTCTTGCCAAGGAATAGAAAATGGATGGCATGACTTATAATAGTGAGTAAAAATTTAATTTATTAAAATGAGATGGATTAAAATGTCTCTATTTCTTTTATCTACTTTATAACTTTATTTTTAAAAAAACTAAAACAACAATTCTAAATATTTAAATTTTAAAATACAACAGTTTGACGTGATCAATGTTATTTTCTCTGTTTGCACTTAAAAAGCATCACTTTCCGATTTTATTTCTATTTGAATCAATGAGTTAAAAGATCAACTCCAAAAATTATCCACATCAGTATATTATTACAGATTCTTGATTAATAATCAAAATAAAGCTAAAATATCATGATCTTTTATATGTGTATAGAGAAAATAATTTAAATTATATCTAATAACGGTTTGATATTTAAGTTTTAGAGATTAGGTTATTAAAATTTTAAAAATTGAGGCATAATAAAAACTTTCAAAATAAAATATTTTCAACATACCTCTATTAAAAAAAACACATAGATACCCACATAACAGATGCCAACTACACTTGATGAAAACATAAACATGAAACAATATGTCGGTATCAGGTACCTGCAACGCTATGTCAATAATCTAAGAATGGTATATATTGCATGGTATCCATAGATAGTAGGTGTATTAATTTACAAGGGATACAGAGTAATGCTTGTTGTTATCAGGAAAACATTTATTCCGGTTCATGGCAATTGGCATTAGGGTTTGAGAATCAAGACTTGTCACGTGGACCTGTTCCTCTACCATCATATTCATAGGTACTACTACTGTGAGCAAAGTGTACATCAGAATGTGAATACTTTAGTTATCTCCAGTACATTTTTTTTTATAAATATCCTTCTTCTATTTTTTTTTTTAAATATTGAGGTTTGGACCAATATTTATTTTATGATAACTGATAAAAAAAATATTTAGCAGTGTATATTTTAGTATAGTGAGTTTATATTTTGAAATATGCAAAAATATCACATAAAAATATTAAAAAAAATGTTTGCTTAAAATAGGCACTAAACAAGCATCTTAAAAACATTTAAATTATTTTTTTATATAATAATGGGGATTAGTCCATTCTATTAAAACCATAGAACAATATTCTGATATATGATCGACGATCGTTCTTTTAACTTGGCACGAATCTCGAAGCACAAATAATATTGTCTCCTGCACCTTCCCGAATAGGCACCGGCTGAGAGTAAATCTGAGCCGTCCGTTTCATATATTGTCCCTGATGTGACATTTTGTTTCTTCTCCAATTGAATTATTAGGGTTTCTTGGCAACTTTGGAAAGAGGTGTAACACGTGGCGGCTGATAGCAGACAAAGAGGCGAGAATTTTTTGTGGGCCATAGCGAGTGAGATCTCTTACCAACAGAGAAGAGATTCTGCTGTTTGAACTAAAATTCAGGACAAATTCAATATTAATAAAAAACAAAACATCAGATCAAATTTTCTGTACTTTTCAACCATTGGGATCGGGAGCTTTGTCAAGAACAGTGTGAACCTTTTGCCTTTTGGATTTAACAAAAGATTTTATTTCTTTCTTTCTTTAAACATTACTACAGCAGTCACTTCCTTCAGGAGACTTCTACGAAATTTATTTTATATTATTTTGTTGTAGAAACAATGTGCATTTATATGGAATTTTATATATTAGGTTTTCGCAAAGTTATTATCACAATTTTGAATGTGTAAAAAGTTTCATAATTATTTTTGTTATATGTTTAATATTACCATATTGCAATCTTGAGATGCATTGAGAATTTGAGATAACATTTTTAAACGTTTTATGCACACCATTTTTGTTATATGTTTAATATTACCATATTGCAATCTTGAGATCCATTGAGAATTTGAGATAACATTTTTAAACGTTTTATGCACACCAATTTTTGAATATGTATCCTCCAAGGAATTTGAATTTGATGTATGTTTAGATATAAGGAGTCTGTTTTGAGATTCGTATCAGATTAATGTCGAGGACTCGGATCTCATTTTACTCATTCAGGTATTGCATTGGATCTGAATTTTCAAAAAAATTATAGGTACTATTATTTTTTTTTTAAGTAAAAATTATAGCTCAAGTCACTTAACTATTAATATCTATAAGAGATTTTTCAATATGAATTTTAAATTTGCGTCTTTCCACATAAATAATTTTGACTTCGTCACTAGACTAAAAGGTGGGTCACATAGTTATTACTTGTTACTATTTGAGCTCTGATTTTTACAAAAATTTGAAAATGCGAATAACTTGCATTTGGGTCTAATACAAACTTTAGGCACAAAAAGAGTGGAAAAAACATGTCGTGCCGTGACTAATACGTCGTGACATTAATCTTGTGCAGTGTCATGTCGTGATCAAATTAATTTTTCACGTGTTGTGCCGTGTCGTGACCAAAATATCAAGGGGTAGTCACAACACGTGAATGGTCACGCCACGTGAGTCACGACGTGCCCAAACGTAACTGGCGTGACCATTTGATCATATTTTAGGTTAGTTTATTCAAGATTCACCATTTGATCAAGATCTAACGGTTCTAATTACACATGACTCACGTGACCCACGTGTCGTGATTATATCTTTCGCGTGACGTGCTGTGCCGTGCCAAATATTTTAATAATAATCACAGCACTCGAATAATCACAGTATGCAATATGCGAGTCACAGTACGCAATATGCGAGTCACAGTACGTGACCGACACGCGTGCCGTAACCGGGTCGTTGTGTGACATTTTTCCTACTCTAGACGCAAATTGCTGTGTTGGGAATTTTTATGTGAAAAAGGGGTGGAGAAAATGTTAAATAAATGTCAAATCAAGACATGTTGGGACGTGGGTTTTGCCTATCAGAGGGTGATACGGCACAAGCATCTCTGTACCCTCATTTGTAATCCATTCAGACTTGACGCTCATGTCTGATTGCCTCTTAATAATTTAATATACATATTTATTTTTAAAACAGCCACTTGTGTGATAGAAGAATTTTCATATTTATAAAAACTAATTAAGAATTCATCATATTCATATATTCATTTTGCTCATAAAAAATTAATTTTAGTCATATTCTATCTTTATCCATAAATAATTGATCTTACTCTACCCTATCATTATCTGTTAAAATTAACGGACAACGGTACAATCGCGAGTGAATAATGAATAGTATTAATATAATAATTAATTTTATTATATTTTTACAAATACAAGATCAAAACTCATTCATTTCCGACGATGTTAGGATCCGTTTTAGATGACATTGAAATATTCTGTAAATGAAACAATTGAGTAAATATTTGAAAATATTGAACAATCACTAAATATTTGGTTTTAAAACAACAAATATTCTGACATGGTAAATGAGAGCCATATTGTTATTGTGTTGTAGATTATTTACATTTTAAAAATTCAGAAAAAAAGACAACAATGACAAAAAAAAAGGAAGAAAAGATTATCATCAGTTTGATTTAGAGTAAATTCCTTGCTATATTTGTCTGACATTTGTTCAGTTTCTCTGTAACAGAATCACTAATGAGATGACTCCTTGAGATTTTTTTACTATTCATACGGTCCGCATTAAATGTGAACAAAAGTTGTGCGAGGATTTTGTAACAGAGAAATCGGATCCGAATAATTCAATTATTTTTCACGCCTGGGATTAGGGGTGTTCAAACGGTTCGGTTTGTTCGGTTTTTAACTGAATCAGATAATTTCGATTTAATGGATCGGTTTTTCAATTTAAATAAATCAGTTCGGTTGAAATTTTGAATTATTTCAGTTTAAATTGATCGGTTCGATTTAGACTTTTTAAAACCGACTGAACTGAACCGACCGGTTTATATTAGTTTGACTCTAATTTTATTGGTATTATAATTATTTCATTAAACTAAACCGAACCCAACCGAACCGAACTTCAATTATTGTGTATGACAATGCGTTATTTTCATTAATAATGGTACCAATATATTTACTTCACAAACCGAAATTTACTTTGGTTTGTTCGGTTCGGTTCTTAATCGGTTGATAAATTTAATCGGTTCAGTTCGGTTTTATATTTGAAAATCGAAAAAAAAATTTAGTTTAGTCATTTTACTTCGGTTTCAACCGAGCCGACTGATTAAACTCCCCTACCTGGAGGTCATTTTGCTCGACACTTGTCTATCAATAAAGTATATATTTTAAATAGCATAAACTTTATTTAAAAATTTCTGAATATCTTATACATGTTTTGCATATTATAGTAGCGTCTCATTAACGGGTGAATTCGAGTTAAAAACGAACCTGAATGATTCTTTTAACGGGTGAATTCTTTTAGCAGAGTATGATGAGTCCATGGTACTATGCATATCACGGGTTGGTCCATAATACGGATCAATATTTTTGTTTTCAAATTTTAACGGTCGATCCGAACCGTTCAACATGATTTTCATATGAATATGTACTTGCAGACCGAATTTTATATTTTTTAGAATTGTTTTGCTATCTTTTAAGATAGGTAGAAAATCACTTGATCTGAAAATTCTGAACTATCCAAAAACAGTGATTTTGTATCTATTTTAAAAAATAGTAAAAGAATTCTAAAAAATATAAAATTCGGTTTTCAATACATATTCATATGAAAATCATTTTGAACAGTTCAGATCAACCGTTAGAATTTTAAAATGAAAATATTAATATGTATTACTGACCAAATAGTGATATGCACAGTACCATACACTCGCTCATGATTTTTTTCTCAATTTCTCTCTCTTCTTCTCCACATATCAACATTAGTACCGACACAAATCAGCATCCCGTTAGATATCTAGTTATTATGGGCATAAAAGGACCGTATGATCAACTAACAAGTAATGAATAGTCCCGAGTTGAGCTATTCTACTCAGGTACGCAAGTGATGTGATTGAAAAAGGGACAACAAATAAAGCGAATAGGAGAAATTGTTGGAAAAAATACAGAAAAAAAATGCTGAAACAACTTAGACTTAGAAACGAGACTTAACCTCAGAGAAATAAGTAGTTAAAACATTCAACAAGACTTATCAAATATGTTTATGTTTTGTATGGCTCTCATCTCACAATTTATATTTAGCAGGATATAAGAAATAATATATTCATGTAGGATATGCTATATTAATTAAGCTATTTATAATTTTTTTTGTTTTAAAAATTTATGTTGTTATAAATAATTTTTTTTATAATCTATGTGATATGAAGTCTACAAATATAATTAAGTTTTCTCATAAAATTTTGTCTCTTGTTTCTCTTTTAATTCTGATCCCTCCTTAGAAACCCATCCAAAGAAGAGATCACTTGACATAATTCGACAATTCTAACAATCTTAAAAAAAAAGTGAAGTTTAAACTTAAAATCTAACGTGTTTCTTTTTAATTCTGGCATCTTCTTGGAAACCCATCCAAAGAGGAGATCACTTGACATACTTCGACAATTCTAACAATCTTAAAAAAAATGAAGTTTAAAGTTAAAATCTAACGTTACAGTTATTCTGATTCCCCTCCTAATCTCAAAGTTCAATGCTCTACCCAAGCAAAGTAATAATCGATTATTTAATAAGCTTCATTGATCATGTATGGTACAAAGCCTGGACCAATTGACCCGTAACAATCTAGAACTCTAGTTAATTTTGCTTTGTGTCAAACACGGCCCAGGTGTGACACTACAAGTTTATTTTCATAAGGTGGCAAACATGGCCCAAACAGGGATTGAAAGCGACAGTCATTGACACTACATGCCTACACGATCAAAATGACAAAAGACATGCAATGAAATGAAAGAAATTACATAGATCATCACAAGCAAGTACACCGAACTATACCAATTAACCTACTAAAAGTTCCTTACAATGTTACAACAAGCTGGCTTCCTATCATTTATGGTATTACTATTACACCCCCATAAAGGAGCTTCTCTATCATCATGTGCACCTTTCTCATATCATCAAGCGACAGCAGTTCCCAGTGTTATCTACCCTCGGATATTGACATTACAACATTAATCCCCATTTTGTGGGGTGAGGATTTTCACCTTTACTAACAATGAATACAATTAATTCATGACACTTCAACGAGTGTTTACTAGAATCCTCAAAATATCATGCATATACCCACAGAGAATGAGAAATACCTAATATACCCCAATAAACATCCTAAAATTATAATTAAACCCATCCCATTTTTCCTAGTTCAAAGTGCCCCTCCTTTCACCCTCTCCCTCAGTTTAGAGAAATATCGAAGAAGGACATCCAGCTCAGGCATCTTTTGGAAAACAAAGGGGAAAACAATAGAACATACTAGTTTACAGAATACATTGTTCTATTTCTGTAGAGGCATATCTGATGTCGGCCGCTACTTTTACCACGGCATCTCATGGTATTTCTCATTCAATAGGGTACACGATATACAACGATACCTGTCAAACCGGTGCACATAGAAATACAAGATTCTCTTCGATTCAGTAGCACTGGCTGAAACAGAAGAAAAAGCCTCTCGATCCATCATCAGATATCGACTTCGGCGTGTCGCCAAGGTCACCCCGGGCAGCCATCAGAGAACTTGTGCCAGGAGACTCAGGAGGAAGAATTGCATTTTCAGAGGAAAACAAGCGGGGAGGGACTGCTGAGGCCTCTGGGGCAGACAAAGTCGAGAGGTACTGAAGTAGCATCTGCACAATCTGACTGAAGTTCGGCCGGTCGTTTGGGTCTTCCTTCCAGCAGGACGTTAGGATGTCCGACAGCTCATCTGGTAGCTCATCTGCACTGGGTCTGACATTCTGAAAAAAAAAAACAGAAAAACAGAAAGTCTTTCTTCAGTTCTTTTTTGTCAAAAGAAGGAACAATGGGTCTACATGCTAAATTGCAAAAAAATGTTTAGAGATTAGATTACAATGCTTCGTGTCTAGTTAATTCCCCACAGAACTTAAGAGGAAAAGTGTTTGTGGTAGGTACAACCAGACTTCAATTATATCTCCATGCTAATAACACTACAAAAGTACGCTGAGGATTTACAACCAAAACAGCCAAATAAAATAAAATTCACCACATTCTGCAAAAGCCCCATAATCAAAATGGATCAAAGAAGTTACCTTGTTATTTTAGTAGTGACTATACTGGTTCTACTAATGAATCTAAGCTTGTCAATTAGGGAGTCCACTTTGCACATAGTGCCTACGGGTCATGAATCAAACTACTACACAGAAAATCAATCATTGCCGTCATATTGACATCCAGATTTTTTTTTCATTTCTTGTCATGTTTCTACTTTTTTGTATTTACTAGTTGATTATAAGATTAAAACTAATCACTCAGCATTGTAAGTGTTAAATCGCAATACATGCCAATTAGGTCCAACTGTACCAGGTACATACAGTACAGTCATGTATTAATTGACACCAGACACTTATAGTTTGGCACGGGCTTATCAAACTGTTTGGCTTTTTTACTTGTATATTTAGGGTAATAGAGCCCTTAACCAGCAATAATGTACCAGCTAGATCCTTGGACAAAAACTTGCCTTAAAAGCAGCAGCATAAGCAGCTTGCAGATTAGACATGCCTTCAAAAGGAAGCCGGTTATGCAATAGCTCCCATAACACTATTGCAAAACTATAGACATCAACCTTGTGATTGTAATGCTTCTTCTCTCCATGTCTGAGTGTGACTGTGCTGTATAGCTTCACAGATTATTCAATGTCAGAAACATCATAACGAGAACAAAATAATTGCTCTAGGTCATAATAGATGGAGCCAAGGATTCAAATTTTTTACTGTTATACCAAGTGGTGTAGGCCAACACCATACCAGTGCATATATAATTAAATTTCCTGTATTAGCTCTACAAAGTTTCCACTTTGTAGATTTATACAGGAAATATTTTTTTTGTCTTCAGGGATTCACAACAACTTGCAATGTTTTGCAGCAGTAGATGGGAATACACCAAAATTTGCTGCATGGAATTGCAGCAAGAAAATATTTTCTTTTTCTAAAAAAGACAAAGAAACACCTCAGGAGCCATCCAGCGATAGGTCCCGGTCTCAGCAGTCATCATCTCGGTCAACGTCTCCTCCCTGGCCAAACCAAGGTCTACAAGTTTGACTGTTTTCTGATCTCCAGTCAACAGCATGTTTTCTGCAAATGGCAATATACAAATGCGTCATATTCACACAAAGGTCCAATTTGGTAGCAACTTTATCAAGCAAATGAATTATGTGCATCCATGACCATAAGTAGGAATTGAAAATGAGATAAATAAAAGATAAAACAAAAACAACTCAAAGTTTATCATAATTGAAAAGGAATCCACGACTTGATATAGGAAAACCTCAAGCATCTAACAAAAGGAACCAAAGTTAAGGGCGAAAATATGTCAGAGTTGTTGTTTATATACAAACATGAGGCAGGCTGATATGGAGCAAAGGTGCATATCATATGCTTCTTTTGAAGATCAAAGGAAGAATCACTCTCTCAAATAAGGTTAGAAGAACTTGATAGACCTATGGTACAAAACTACAAATCATGTAATAGTCGGTACAGTATGTGATACTAGCGTACTACAACTCACCAAGTGCAATATGATGCACACCCTCACAACAAATATCATTGTCAGCTAGACTAATGTATCCTATATATCCTCCCTTTATTCCATCTTTTTCATAAGGTAACCAAACTATTAATCCTTCCTCATTATATATTTACATAAAGGACAAGAGGGACAGGTAGGGAACTGTTCCTGATATTTCAAAGGAAAAAATGATCTTAAAGTGATATCCATATGTTTGAAGGGGCATAAAAGACATTTCTCAATTTGCACGTGCAGGCATATGAAGATTCATTTGAACCACATTTTAAGTTCATTCACTGTTCTAGTTGGAAAAGCCAAGGAAACTAGGAAGAAAAAAAATAAAAAAATGGACTAAATTCTAAATAACAATCTGCTAAACAGCACCTACAAATATTTCACCCTCCAGCCGTAATTTTTTAGACATATAAAGTATAAACTACTTGCAACAACAACAACAACAACCAAGCCTTTAGTCCCAAACTATATAATCTGCTAAACAGCACATTCAAATGAACAGAAAGATGGTCCAAGGTTCTTTTTGCATAAAACTTTTGAAAATCAAATGAATAAATATATAATTTAATGTTCTAAATAGTAGGCACCACTAGAAAGATCTTAACAGAATCCAGCTTAGAGGTCCATAATTAAAGAAAGGAAGCTCTTAATTTTAGGTTCATCTGCAGCTTTCTTTCCTATTTTGTAGTTTCATTATCAGCTAAGGGGACTCTTTTAACTTCAAGGACACAAAAGATGGAACTGAGGGATTTACACCAATAGTGAATTTATCAGCCGTGCATAAAAGGTATAGGGTTTGTCCTTTTTCAGAAATAAATATTAAATATGTACTGCAAAATATCTGCATGCATTGAATGATCAAATTTTCACAAAGGCATGGCTGAGAAAGATATCTGCATGCATTGAATGATCAAATATTCACATATAGCTGTTAGCACCTATATTTATTTAATTTATCAACATAAATATCCTTGTACTGACTAAACAATATAGATTTAGATTTAGATTCTTACAAAATGCACATTAAAAAAATATTTTACAATGGAGATAAGCATAGAATCTAATCTCTTATCAAAAGAAATATTAATTAACTGACTACAATGACATGATAATAATAAATACTATGCAAGAGTCTGCAGCCCTTTAAGGAAAGGTTCATGAGAAATCTATATACCATGGTGCCCATTTGTCAGACGATGAGAGAGGTTTATATGAAGCATCTATCTTAAGGAAACCAATATTAACTTTAAAATATTTAATCATCCTCAAGTCAATAGAAATATTAATTTCAGGTTTGGAGCTCACTAACTCAGTACTGTAATTCTGATTCAATTTGTCACGTGTCAACTTGAAAAACTATAAAGCCACTAAAATATTAGTCGATTAGAGAGAATGTTTTAGCAATAAAGCACAGTTACCTGGTTTCAGATCTCGATGAATGATTCCGTGAGAATGGAGGCAATCCATGGCACGGCAAATGTCCAGCGCAAATCCGACAGCGACACGTGGCTCCAGGCACCTCGGTCTCATGTTCACTAGGTACTTCCTTAGTGACCCCCCTGTTAGAAGCTCAGTTACCACCACCATCACAGGCTCCTTACATGCCCCGATAAACTACAAATTGGCAACTATCACATCAGCTGCAACAGGAATATACGCAGAATTGATTCTGGTCACCAAAAGGTGGCCATCACCAAATTGCACTGAGTATACCAGTTTAGTATTGGTTCTTCCTTGTCTTTGCTCTAGTGGTGATTTCCTTACATGCCCCGATAAACTACAAATCACCACTGGAACAGCAAAACAGGTTTCCAGTGGTGTTTTCCTTCTACCGAGGTAAATACAAATTTCCAAAAAGGAATAGTAACTAAAATATTACGAAAGTAAATACAAATTTCCTTCTACCTGTTTTACAAATTTTTCCATTTGAAATACAAATTTCCAAAAAGGAATAGTAACTAAAATATTGCAGACTAACCTTGACTAAGTTTTTGTGTTGGACCTTGGAGAACATGCTCACCTCCCTCAAAAACCTCCCCTCCCTCTTTACAATCTCTTCAGGTGTTTCTCCTTTTTGTACGATTTTTATCGCTACATTCTGATTCTTATACCTAACAAATAAAATACAGCACCAATGAAACAGGAACCTGAAAATTGAGCTTTAAGATCCAGATTAATAGAAGAGATCAAATAAATCAGAGAACCTACTTGCCCTCATAGACCTTGGCATGAGCTCCTTCACCGATCCTGGGTCCCACAAAGAGGAGCTTCGGGTCGATCAGCCACTTAGGGTCGATTCGCAAAGGATCTGTGGTGAAGAACCCGCTCCCCGAATCCATTTCTATAGCACTGGAGAAGATCTAACATCTAACCAGTCAATCTTCTCTTCTTTGTCGAGGTACACCCCCGTTCCCTTGCAAAGTGCAAAACAAAGAGCTTGAACCAGAGCGGCCAAGCTCGCAGAGATCTCTCTCCCTTCTTCACACTTGGCCTTAGATTCACTCTTAGCTTGATTCACTTTCTTATTAGTTCAAGTCGTGATTGAAGTTTCCAAGGAGTACCAAGTGACAGTGTTCGGCTAATTGCGACTGATACTCTCTTACAGCTCTTAATCTAGCTGTTTTTTTTGTGTGAGTTTACTGTCTACTAGAGAGAGAGAGAGATCCACGGAGGCGACGCCACAAACTATGACGCCATCGTATTAATTATCACTGACTCGATTGTCTTTCTTTGTTCTGGAATCCATATCCTCGACGGTACCGTAAAAGATTCCCTTTTACAATTAGCTATTTACGGTTTGAGATTAACTCTCAGCCGGTTTGGGATTCGGGCTGACTGGGAGTCAGTATTATTCGGCTTTGAGATTCGTCCCAAGTTAAAATAAACGGTCCAGATCAAGTAATTATAAAAGATTACCTTTTACGGTACCGTCGGTGATATGAATTCCTTTGTTCTGTTCTCCTTTTTAATTGTTTTTTTAAGTTTTAACTTGTTCAACTCTCTTCCGAGGGGAGCAGCTTGGGTCCGATGTCCATCGGACTCAAAGTGAGTCGATGGGTTCGATGCCCGTCCGATCTGCTTTAAGTATTCGCGCCCGCAACTTTCGCGTCTTCTTTAAAACTCGTGCGCACGACTCTTGAGGTAGATCGGACGGGCATCGAACCCATCGACTCACTTTGAGTCCGATGGACATCGGACCCAAGCTGTTCCCTCTTCCGAGTTGGAGAAATCTATGCCGTGGGTAATAGTGTAACTTCGTGTGGCGAACAGATTTCCTGATTTCGTTGGGGTAAACATTCTGCGGAGCCCATTTGTCAGTATATTACAACGCATAATTACACTTACTGGCAGATTCAGATTTTTATCGTATTCTATTTCAGTCTCTCTCTCCCGAGTTTTGATATCTTCCAAGTTTTCATTTAAGCAAAAATATTATAATTATAAATACTTTCAAATTAAAAGACATACATCAGATTTGGGTCGATTTAAAAATTGTACAGTCTACAGTAAAAAATTAATTTTGATGATGTTTATGCGGTTTTCAATCAAATTCTAAATTAATCAATATTTAATGCATGTACCGGAGAAATTTGATATATACCCCATGTTTACTTATAAAATATAATCCGACATTAAATGCATGATTTACATGATGCACATATTCATTATAAAAATAATGAGATTTCGTATGATTTACAATGAAATGCAAGCGGTGACCGGTGTGTCGGTCATGTGTTGTGATATGCGTGTCTCGTATCGTATTATTTTTGTGAATATTAGTACGACACGGCATGTCACGTGAGCAAACTGGTCTGATCATGTCGTGAAACATGATTATATGTGATCATAACCGTTAGATCTTAATATAGTAATGAATTTTGAACAAACTAACTTAAATTACGAAAAAAATAGTTAAACTCAACAAAACGTGACAAAAATAATCAGTCACGTTTGAACCGACGCGTGTGATCACGACATAACTAACATGACGTCACCATCCATTCCAATTTGGTCACGGCACATCACGACACGTATGCATTGTATAACTTGCTCAATTTTGAATAAATTATTTGTTTTAAATTATTTCCTATTAGGTTTTCTTAAATGTAGAGTTAAAATGTCCTATTGGTTTTATGCCTCATCATACTCTAACATTATTATCTCTATTTTCAAAGTCTAAATAATCGATCGGAACCGTTTAACATAATCTTCGTACTAAAATATGCTTGGTTAACAAATTTTAAAATTTTTAGAATTTTTTTACTAATTGTTTAGAAGAAGTACAAAATCACTATTTTTGAATGGTTCAGAATCTTCTAAAAACAAATTCAAAAAATATAAAATTTTATATCAAGCACGTTTTAATATGAATATCATATTGAGCGGTTCAGATTGACTATTTAAATTTTTAAAATATAAATAACGATACTGAGACATGATGAGGCACAAAACCAATGGAGCTTTAACCCTACTCTCTAGGGGTATATTTGGTTGAAAAACAAAACAAGATAGAATAGCCAAATCAATAATAACTATTATTTGTCTTATTATAATCAAATCTCAAAACTCTTAGGAATAGACTTTTCTTATAAGACAAAAAGTCTGAATTCCCTGTTATAGCTATTCTAACCAAACCAAACACCGAATAGACTATTCCGAATAATCTAACTCTAAAAATAATTTATTCTCAACCCAACCAAACATATCCTGATAAATTACCAAATTGATTTTTTTCTCTTTCTTTTTGGAATAGGCGGACTGCTGGTAATTTCTAAATTCAATGCTCTCACATTATTTTTTTTCTTTTCAAAAAAGCTCGACCCCTCACGCAAGAAAAAGACGTTGGTGGAGGAAGTCATTTTCGGTTCGTTTCTTTTCAATTTTCATTTTTCACCAACCCACTTCAGTATTTTCTACGAAAGTGCAGATGACCTGGTGAGGAGACTTCAAAGTCCGACGAATCAAGAAAAAATAAAGCATAGGAATGAATCGGATTTAAAAATCAATAAATCTATAGCTATTAGCTAAAGAGTGAAGTCTATCTTACTATGCATATCAGAACAAGTGTCATCTCCATTACTGTAAAAGATTCCCTTCACTTTACGGTTTGAGATTAATTCTCAGCCGCTTTGAGATTCGGCCAATGCAGGAGCAGTATTATTGGACTTTGAAATTCGTGCCAAGTTAAAAAGAACGGTCCAGTCCAGGTTCAATAATTGTAAAAGATTCCCTATTACAGTACCGGGGAGGATGTGAATTCATGCATATCACGGGTTGGTCCGTAATATGGATTAATATTTTTTGTTTTCAAAATTTTAACGGTCGATCCGAACCATTCAACATGATTCTCATATGAATATGTACTTGCAGGTCAAATTTTATATTTAAAAAAAAAGTTACTATTTTTTAAATATAGTAGAAAATCACTTGATCTGAAAATGCTAGACCATTCAAAGACAGTGATTTTCTACATGTCTTAAAAAATAATAAAAATACTTAAAAATATAAAATTCAGTCTGCAAATATATATTCATATTAAAATCACAGTCATACGTGCCATATCATTCCGTACCGTAACCGTGCCGTTCCGTAATGAAGCCGACTCCACCGTGCCATTTTTCCCTCTCTACCTGCACGGATCTTTCAAGCGTGGGCCAACGTTTTGTTTGGAGCAGGGTCCGAATGACATTAGGATAATTTTTAAATGATAAAAACATTGAATAAAAAAATGATAAAAGCATTATCAATGTCAAATTTTCTTCGGTGAGTATTATATATTTGAAATCGTTCCATTCTAATATTTTCAATTGAGTAAATTTTATGGGTGCTATGTTCATAAAAAAAAGTTTGATGAGTATATTTTTAAAATTTATTAGATTGATTTAAATAAATAATTCAAATCATTAAAATTAATATGCTTTAAGAGTAATGCGTGCACAAATAGTTTTTTTAATTTTAATTTATTTAAATAAAGTCAGACGGCAAACAAAATGATTTTATAGAATATTTTAATACATTTAGTTTTTATTATTTTTTACCACTTGACTTTGTACTAAATAAATTTTAAAATTTTTATATGTAAGTGTATTACCTGTGAAGTTTCAAGATTCTCAATTATATTCATGACTGGAGGAGGCAATCGACTAGATGCTTTAATATGGAAATAAATCAGTTGAAATTCCGAGATCGGGTACTATTTACCTTGAAATTCCAGCAATTCGAAATCCAGCCATCGAATTTTTTCGAGAACACACTCGAAATAGCTGGTTTTTTCTTGCACGCATCTCGGAACAATTCGACGGCTAGATTCGGATTACAGAGATTTCAAAGTGAACAGTACCGACCCCGAATTTCAGCAGATTCGGATCCCTTTAATACATGTTTCTTATCTCTCTCTCCTTCCTGTTGTTGTGTTTATTAGAATGCAAATTGAGTACTTGTAAATGTGCCTTGCTCAGAAAATGAGCTTTTTAATTTCATTTTTGTGGAATTTCTATTAGTATTTCAAAGCAGATGTCTTGAATCGAGTTAACAAAGACAGTTGAAAAATAAATATATATTTGGTTTTGTTGTTCATTGAGCCGAATTTTTTTATTAATATCCATCATTAAAAAAAATACAAATGTCCGCGATTTTTGAGAATTTTCAAAAATGTCCAAACTGCTGTGAGGTTTCTAATTTCATTTTTTCTGAACCATCAGCATTCTCGGCAGTCCAGAAACAAGTTGAACCCCCGAATTTCACAACGGTTAGCTCGTAATATCAAATCTGTTTCTGAGCCGAATTTTGGATTTGTGTTTTTTTTATTTAACTAGAAAATTATATGATTTTTTTATTTTTCTATTAAAATATTAGAAATATTTTCATATTTCTTTGGAAATAGATGGAATATTATATAATTTAATTTACTAACAAGATTGTGACGAATAACCTGGATCAATATTTTTCAGTCTGAATTTTTGCAGCTGTAAGAAAAATTAAATTATTTCTTTGTGTGTTATTAGAAAAAAATAAAAATATTTTGGATCTGAGTTATTAATCTCAATTCAAAAGTCACTTATGGGTAAATAAAGAAAATATCATGGTCCTTCTATTTTTGAAAAATAAGAATTTGCTCCGGCTTTTGTCAGACGAAATGATTTCTTATTAAAATTTTTTTCAAAATAGATACAATATCTTAGAATTTAAATGTACTAAAAGGACCACAATATTTTATTTATTTATTTATAAGTGACTTTTGAACCGGGACCAATAACTCTGATCCAAAATATTTTTATTTTTTTCTAATAACACACAAAGAAATATTTTAATTTTTCTTGCAACTGCAAAAAATTCCGACTGAAAAATATGAATCCAGATTATTTGTCGCAGTCTTTTTAGTAAATTAAATTATATAGTATTCCATCTATTTCCAAAAGAGAAAAGATAAAAAATCATAAAATTTTCTAGTTAAATAAAAAAACCACAAATCCAAAATTCGGCCACAGAAACAGATGTGTCAAATAAAAAAAAATGATATTACGAGCTAACCGCCGAGATTTTCGGCGGTTTGGATATTTTTAAAAATTCCTGAATATCATAGGTATTTGTATTTTTTTATATTTAATTATGGATATTGATAAGAAAAT
Organism: Carex parvula; assembly: GCA_025461045.1. Classification (NCBI taxonomy): domain Eukaryota; kingdom Viridiplantae; phylum Streptophyta; class Magnoliopsida; order Poales; family Cyperaceae; genus Carex; species Carex parvula. Next base: position 104,412 of record JAJGRW010001481.1, read on the forward strand.
CGATTCAGTGAACGAGTGAATTTTCATGTAATATCTGGAGGCATTTAGTGCACAAGTAAATATTTTGTTTATCTACTTACAGAGACAGAGTTAGAGTTTCAAATTACAAAGATCAAACACATATTGAAAAATAATTATATAAAATCTTCTTATGAGTGTGAGAGTCAATTTTATAGTACTCACAGTAATTTATTCTAAATTATATAAAAATATATTTAAAATATAAATTTTTTGAAAATAAATGAATGCCAATTGACTTGTTCTCTCTACGACTGAATCCGGCTGTGTCTACTTGAGTATTTGTAAAGTGGATGATCTAAATCAAATTTGTAAAATTTATATCATTTGATTTAAAGCTTTCATTCTCAAGGGGTAGAGCTGGGTACTTGGGTGTCTTATGGACATGAGATAGAGGTTTTCGAACGGTACGGTTTGTTTGGGTTTCAACAGAATCAAAAAAATTCGGTTTAAATGGTTTGATTCTTCGATTTAAATTGATCGGTTTGGTTTAAGACTTTTCAAAACTGACTAAACCGAACCAACCGAACTATAATGGTTCAAGTATGGTTTATATTTTGTTTAGTTAAATCATCGTTTATTTCATTCTATTTTAGTTTGTATATTTTAGAATCTCTATATATTTTACATGAAATTAGATAATTTGTGTAATATTATCTTGATATTTATTTCTATAAAATTACTAATATATCAGTGTATATATTGAATTTTGATTTTTTATAATTTAATCTCTCTTATTATTTATTATTTATTAAATAATACATTAAAACATATTTATTCATTTCACACACATATAGTACTATATTGAAAAAAAAAATTCTGATCAAGCTAAGTGCAAGTAAACTAATTAAAGTATTCTTTCAATGCTTATTAATATATAATATATATATATAATTTTTTTATAATTACCTGATCGGGTAACGGGTACGAAATAGGCTTTATCCGTACCCGATAAGTTTACGGAAAAAAATCTTACCCGTACCGTCTTATCGGATCCAGTACGGGTCGGGTAAATAGATAAAAGAGTGCCATTGACACCCCATAGCCTGAATATCCTAAAGAAATTTAACATTAAAGTTTAGATTCAGTCCGTTCAATCATAATACGAATCAATCCGACATGATGTAAAATTCACGTAACTCTTTTAATATTTGTGCAGGTTCTGGATCTCCTATGAAATTATAAGAGTTCGGTTTTTATATTTTCAAAGTTCAAACAGTCGATCCAAACCGTTCAGCATTAAATATATATTAAAATGTACTTGGAGACCAAATTTTACATTTTTTTGAAATTTTTTTATTATTTATTAAGTCAGTTTGAAAAATCGTTGTTTTCAATGATTCAGAATTTTTTCACTGTTTATTAAAATCAGCGATTTTAAAACTGGCTTAATAAATAATAAAAAAAATCCAAAAAATGTAAAATTTGGTCTCCTAACACATTTTAATATGAAGATCACATTTAACGGTTTGAATTGACTGTTTGGACTTTGAAAATTAGAAAACCAATTGGTTGCACCACAACTCCGGAACAAACGTTTTGATATTAGCCAACCTATATATAGATATAGAGGAGGGATCAAGTTACAACAAATTTGAGTTACAACAAAGTTACAACAACCATTTTTTCATTTTCAAAGTCTTAATCGTCGATCCAAACCATTCAACATGATTATCTAAATAAAATGTGCTTGCAGATCAAATTTTACATTTTTTTGAATTTTTTACTATTTATTAAGATGGGTACAAAATTCAATGGTCTAAATATGACTATTTTTTGTAAAATATATAATAAATAGTAAAGAATTCAAAAAAATGTAAAATTTGATCTGCAAGCACATTTTATTGTGGAGATCATGTTGAACGGTTTGGATCGACGATTTGGACTTTGAAAATGAAAAAAATAGTTGTTGTAACTTGATCCCTCCTCATATATATATATATATATATATATATATATATAGAGAGAGAGAGAGAGAGAGAGTGCACAATAAACCAATAGGTTGGTTAAGATCAAAGTGGTATGACTAAGGTCTTGGTGCTACCAATTAGTTTTTATGATTTTAAAGTTCAAATAGTTGATCTGAAGTGCTCAACGTGTTCTCCATTTTAAAATGAGACCAAATTTTACATTGTTTTGAATTTTTTTTACTATTTTTTATGGATTTTTGAAAATCATTGTTTCTCATAATAAAAAATAAATAAATAAAATATGAAAACAAATATATATTCTATTCAAAAGAGCAAATATATATAGTCTCCATATATATAATATATATATATATATATATATATATATATATATATATATATATATAATCTAGCTAATATTCTACGCGTAGCATAGAGGGCCTCCGTGCTACGGCTCAATTTTTTAGTTTTCAAAATCCTAACCGTTTAACATGATCTCCATATGAATATGTACTTGCAAACCAAATTTTACATTTTTTAGAATTTTTTTACTATTTATTAAGCCACTTTGAAAATTACTGATCCAATGGTCCAGAAGATTTTACTGTTGTGTACAAATTACTGTTTTTTCAAAGTGGCTTAATAAATAGTAAAAAAATTCTAAAAAATGTAAAATTTGGTTTGCAAGTACATATTCATATGGAGATCATGTTGAACGGTTCAGATCGACCGTTAGGATTTTAAAAACTCAAAAATTGAGCCGTAGCACGGAGGCCTCTATGCTATGCATAGCACCGTAGACACTTCCTATATATATATATATATATATATGACAGTATGACAGTGCTACGGTGCTACGCGTATATAAGGCCCCTCCGTGCTACGGCTCACTTTTTGAGTTTTCAAAATCCTAACGGTCGATCCGAACCGTTCAACATGATCTCCATATTAATATGTACTTGCAAACCAAATTTTACATTTTTTAGAATTTTTTTACTATTTATTAAGCCACTTTGAAAAAATACTAATTTGTACACAACAGTAAACTTTTCTGGACCATTGGATCAGCGATTTTCAAAGTGGCTTAATAAATAGTAAAAAAATTCTAAAAAATGTAAAATTTGGTTTGCAAGTACATATTAATATGGAGATCATGTTGAACGGTTCGGATCGACCGTTAGGATTTTGAAAACTCAAAAAGTGAGTCGTAGCACGGAGGGACCCTTATATATGCGTAGCATATTAGCCAGATTCTATATATATATATATATATACAGAGTGATGCTACGGTGCTTTGGAAAGTAAAGAGGGCGTTTTACTTCCTGTTCATATCTCCATTTTCAAAGTTCAAATAGTCGATCCGAATTTCTCAACATGATCTTCATATTAATATGTGCTTGGAGACCAAATTTTACATTTTTTGAAAATTTTTTACTATTTTTTTAGAATTTTTGAAAATCAGTGTTTTTTTAAATTTTTATTTATTTAATGAAAGCTGTGATTTTCAAAAATTGTAAACAAATAGTAACGATTTTCCAAAAAATGTAAAATTTGGTTTCCAAGCACATATCAATAGAAATATTATGTTGAGAAGTTCAGATCGACTATTTGAACTTTGAAAATGGAGATATGAGCGGGAAGTAAAACACTCTCTTTACTTCCTAAAGCACCGTGGCATCACTCTATATATATATATATTAATATATATATTGTGCTCTCTCTCTATATAGAGCAAATATATATTATTTACTGTGCTCTCTATATATATATTTTGGTTCTTGATGTGATATCGATATACATGATAGATGTTGGAGTGCATTTTGGAGACACGTAGTGTTGGTCTAGTTATTGATATCCTTGGAGTTCATATTCTCTGAGGTAACGAAATATTTTTGTTTATATCGAATTTGGATCGATTTTATCAAGATGAAATGCACAATTTTTTTTTAATGTTCGTGCACATTTTGATCGTACGGTCCAGATCTAAGTAGAAATATTATGTTACCTTAGGTGATATGAATTCTCCTTGGGGGTCTTAGTTTAGGAATTCGCATCCTCTCAGGTACTGACTGAAATGGACGGTCCAAATTTACTCTCAACCCATATGTTTAAATTGGCACGAATAAGCACAAATAATACTGTCCCACATCATCCCGAGTGGTCACTGGCTGAGAGTAAATCTGGACCGTCCGTTTCAGTCAGGTTCAATCAAGTATCTGGGAGGATACGGATCTTTGATTTAGTTAGAAATCTTTCAAAACCAAAGATATAGCGAGGAAATTTTTTAATTAAAAGAATTCTTTGTTGACCTAACTTTAATTTAATTAACCTATACGACATAAGAAAATATTAATTAAATCGAAGCGAGGTTATAAAATAATGATGTATCCATTCATATGATCGGTATGCAAACATTTTGTTATTTAAAATATTTTTCTATAAAAGATTCGATACATGGTACCATTTCGATCTGAATTTATTAAGACGGTGAATACGAATTTGCGTTCAGAACTTCAGATCCTCAAATTTCTATTTTTATACGAATCCTGATCAGATTCTGTAAATTTCAGTGAATTCACTAAAAATCCTATCCATTGGCAACTCTAAGTACTCGACTCTGCTGTTCTCCAAATGAGATAATGAACTTTGTTATGTCAAATTTAACCGTTGGATTTTTTCATGCACGAATCTCAATATAGATAAACAGTTAGATTTAGAATAACAGGTTCTATTATCCCATTTGGAGAACAGCAGAGTCGGATCCGAAATGATAAACGAAAAAAGAGTTAACCATCGACATCAAGACTGTGGTACATGTGTGAGACAGCAGGAATTCGTCACGTAAGGCAACAAATATTTCTGTTTGGATTCAAACCATCTAATTTAGAATCTGAACGAATACGAGGCTCCGTGCATTTCTTCTCGGATCAGATTGGCTCGAATTATGATTAGACGGTCCAAATCTAAACAAAAATATTTACAATAGTATAAGCATCTCCATTCATAAAATTGATTAGCAATATCAAATAGATGTCAAAGAGCTTAATTTCAAAGTCAATTTCACAAAATTGATTAACATTTACTTTAAATGTCATGACAACGGATTTGATTGGCTGTTTAGTGAGTGAAAGAGGAGATTAATCTTTCAAAATTTATAACTGTGTTGCATTTTTGAAGTCAAATTAGAAGTGACAACGAGATTTATTTTTTGCCACCGAGGATTTTCAAATTAAAAATAAAAAACTGATGGAAATGTTTTAACAAAATATACATATTTCGATTTGGAGCGTCCTATCAGAATTTGCACGAATATTAAGGGATCTCCGTATATACTATCTCGGACCGAATTGATTCGGATTCAAACAGTCTCGATCTAATAGGGTTGTAAACGGGTCAAATATTATCCAACCGTGCAGACCGAATCCGTATCCGAAAATTAGATACAGATATCCGATATCCGAATATCCGTGCGGATACAGATACGGATATGATTTTAAATTTTAATTATCCGTATTCGAATAGTAAATATACAATATATAGTTTAATATATATTATGAAAAAAATTATGTTATTCACTATTATTAAAAACGGATATCCGTATTCATCTAATATGCGATTCGTATCCGTATCCGAAAAATAAAAGCGGATTCGAATACGGATATAATTTTAGCACTATCCGATCCGTTTGCACCCCTACGATCTAAACAGAAATATTCTGTTAAATCAGGAGATTAGGAATTATGGACTCTGTTTCTGGGCCGACTCCGGATGCCCGAAAAACGGAAAACCGGATTGAACGATAAAGATTGAAGAATTGTAGATCTAATGGCTCAGAAAAAGAACAAAAAAAATACACTGTAGGCTTGACGACCCAATCGTTGAATACTTCAATCGCAGGAACTCCGTATATTGCCCGATCCATTAACCCACGACACTATTTAAAACAGAAGCTTGCCGACAGAGCAAACCCGTTCGCATTTCCGTTTCGCACCTCCGCTCAGTTCTCAGGCTAGAAGAACCCTAGGCGGCCGTCTAGTTTGCGAGGCAGCGACTAATTGTGCAAGGTTGCTCGGCGTCGATCGATCAATTAAGCTTGGTTTAATTCGAATAATCTAGAAGGTCGAAAGGCTCTGGATACTCGTCTCAGTCTAATAGGTATTCAGGAGATGATGTTAGTCTGTCTGTCACGGGTTAAATTAGATTTAATTCTTTGAGTGTATACGAGTTCCCGATTTGAGTCTTTGATTTGTAGTCGGTTCTAATTTTTATATATTTTTTCCGACCCAATACATCAGTATTATAGCTTATCGGCTTGTGCTTTTATTGCTATCATTTATTACATATTAGTAACGATCTAACCGCTGGAGTTAGTAATGTTCGATCTTTTGATTCGAATTTTGGTGTCTCCTAGGTAAAATTGATATTAATTTGGGTTTTTAAGCTCATACATCCCTTGTTGTACAAGAAAGTTGTCGTGTTTATTGGGAGTACTGCTGTATCTGTTGCAATGGATTGAAAATTTACTCCTGAAAGTAGATTATAAGGGGTTGTAAATAATTGCTATATACTGACTCAGATTCTATCAATAACTTTCAATTCTATAGCTTCCCAGTTTGTTAATATAAACTATTTCTTCAAAGTGACACAGAAAGAGAATACTATATTTCTGCTGTTATTTCATTTTTAGATTTTCTGCTTTTGTTTTTGTCAAGATGATGCAATATTATTTATTAGCGTGATAGTGTCTGATAAATACTTGTACACCTTGAAATTTTCAAGATTGTCAATTGTTGTAGAAATTATAAGGTTGGTCTTGACGTGAGATCTTTCATAGTTCATCAATTAAATGTTAATAGTACGTATCTCATGATGTGGCACTAATTGAGCGTTGACAGGTGATAATATAATTGTGACTATGAACCATTTGAAGAACGGATTGAGGAGGTTGACAACAATGGCATATTGTACTTATTACACCATAATAACTCTGCATGCCCTTTTGCAACCATTACAGGATACTTCTGCAATCGAGCCTAATTTAGAAAAAAACAAAGGACCGAAGAAATGGAGCCAAGACGATATGTGTTGCCCCACGGATGGGATAATAACTACAGCGTAATTGAAGTTTCTCCTTTAGTATAATCCAGGATGATGTACAAGGCTAAGATATACGGCTCATGTGGTTATATCAAAGAGCTTACACAGCTATCCCTATCCCTCAGCCAATGTTGATATGGTGTCGGTTTTTTGCCACCTCTTGAATAGATAAAAATGCTGACTTGATTATTCTGTTCAATCTACAGGCACCTGAGGGGTATGGTGCAATCCCTGAGCCAGATTTCAGGTACATCATGCACGGTTAACAGTGTTTGTAGTTTAGGAACAAACATAAGTTGATCATTTTTTATTCTAGTATTAGATATGAGAAAATATTGTTTCTCCATTTTGTATATAGATTTCTTTTTGGTAGAAGCAAGTTTATTTCCCTTCTGTTATAGTTGTGCTTTTGCATTTGTCTGTTTTAGAATTTAGTCCTCCTTGGATCTATGCACAGTTCCTGGTTTTAAATTAAGAACTGTTTCCAAACAAGTAACTGTGTCTGGTCAAAGCCATAACTGGTCAAATTTGATCATCCATTTCACATAGCTGCTTTAAAAGGAAGCCTCATCGGATGAAAATATTTTGTTGCTTGTCTGTTTAGTTTGTTTCCTACTATGCTGTAAATGCTGCAGGGTTAGCGGTTCGTACAATGGTGAAAGAATTTTGGATGAACGATTCCCCAGAGATCCTGTGTATCAAAGGAATGTCTTTGATAGGCCTGTGCACGAGAGAGATTTATATGCACGGCCTCCACCTGTTGCTGGTGCTTGGCCTGACCCGAGAAGAAATTTCGAAGATGAATACAAGCATGCCAGGGACTTGAGAAGACACGACCCTGATAAATACCGTGATTCCATTTATGAATCTGGCGGGTCCCGTGATTATGATCTTGATAGACATGAAAGGAGAGGGAGTAGAGATCGTGACCGCCGAGGATCACATGATCGGGATTATGGACGGGGTGATTCTGATTACGACAGAGTAAGGAGAGATGATATCTGGCGGAGGCGTGGGTCCCGAGAAAGAGGAGGTTCAAGTCGAGAAAGAGATGAGAGTCCTTATAGGCGCCGTGACCGAGACCAGTCTAGGTCACTTGTTCGTGGGGAGAGATCAAGGTCGAGGTCACGATCACCTCGTGGTAGGAGCCACGGGCGAGGCTATAGAGAAGATAATTATGACGAGTTTAGGAGCGAGAGATCAAGTGATAGATACAGAGACCATTATTTGGATGAGAGAAGCAATGCCGATTCTTCAGTGGTACTATTTGTTCTTTTTACTTTGGATGCTATACTGGCTTGTATAAGATTGTTTGAAAAGAGGATCTCTTATTTAAAGAAAATAGTCTTTCTACAACAAGTGCACCATCTGAAAAAAATACCATAGAACACATATTTACATAGAGCACTACCAATACAAGGCAGAGGCTAAAATTTTTGCATGCAAAGATTAATCAACTGATAGAGGCTGCCTGGTAGCAGCATTCTGCTGCATGGTACCCGGTCACACCAACATGCACCTGAACATAGTACTGATCTTTTTATGCATCTTTGTATATGAAAGATAGTGATGAATGAGGCCCCATTATTCAGGAGTATATAAATGAAATTAAAGTTCAGAGAATGAGTTCCGCTGGACATTCTTTTCTAGCTCTCTTTTTATCCGAATACTTGTACTGGTTTGAAGCAATATTTATATGCATGCTCCCTATATTTTCACTAGTACCATCCTACTCTACTGAAGAAATTACAATCAATATTTGAATATTGCAGGTACCCTCAGCAACCATTCTTATAAGGGGACTGTCATTACGGTCAACAGAAGATGATTTATATCAAGCTCTGGTACTTACCATTTGTCGTGGTTTATCACATTGTTTTGTTGTATGATGGCTTTCTTTTATCTTATATAAATAAGTTAGTTGATCTCTCTTTGTCTAATATATTATAGGCTGAGTGGGGGCCTCTTCGTCATGTACGTGTTATCAGAGAGCGAGGTTCCGGCATCTCCCGTGGATTTGCCTTTGTTGATTTTCCAAGTGTGGTATGTTTAATGTTAAACCTGAACTCCTAACGTGTTTGGACTTGGCAATTTGCTTGTATCTGCCAGCTTATACCACTAACAATATGGTCAAGACATGGCGCTGTATAGGTTCAACTTCTCATGGTTTTCTGGATTGAAATTTTGTCTAGTACTCTAAATTCAGTGTGATATCCTCAACCAATCTAAAAATTTCCCAAAATGCAAACCGGAATGGAAAATACTCGTGTCCTTCTCACGCCAGGATGTACAATTCCAAACCCGGCTGATGAGAAAACCTCTTATTGGTGCAACCAACATCAAAGGAGGTTCCCAGTACCTGACTTAAATCATGTTGATCAGGTTTTGAAAGTTGTTATTGTTAATTTGTAATAACAACTACTACAATGTTTCTGTTGTTTTATCAACAGGAAGATGCTACAAGAATGTTGAATGGTGTGAGAGAGAAAGGTGTAGTGGCTGATGGAAGAAGGCTTCTTTTTGACTACAGGTACTTACTTATCACCTGCTAGATCTACAATGCTATGATTGTAGTATGTTTTTGTTTTATTACCTGATTATTGCCGTTGTTCTAGCAGTAGAGAGCCTGATAATGCTGCAAGATCAGGCTTTGGGGGACACAGAAACCTTGCTCCTCCAAGTGATTGGATCTGTGCTATATGTGGATGTCTCAATTTTGCACGCCGTGCGTTGTGTTTCCAGGTGACACTTTTTCTTGTATGAATCCATTTCTCTTTCAGTGTCACGATTAAATGTGATTTTATTATCGCCAATTCTTTAGTTCATGTGATATATTACTCTAAAAGTCCTTTTTTGGTCAGTATGTAATATTATATTTTATATGCCTGCTGTTATACAAAATTCCACTATTGCATCCCTTTGCAAACTGTTTCGGTGATGTTAAGATAAGCTTGATTTGCATTTTACATGTTGTTTTTAATTTGAATTTTTGTGCTGATGTTAATTTTTGTTTTATTGACAAATCAATGTAGTGCAATGAGCCACGGACCGAAGATGCTCTGCCAGCTGATGCTGCATCTTCTGCAAACCCATCTGGTAAAAAAGGAGGTGATTTAGGTATTCTCATTCATGCATTTCATAATTTAATATGTATTTTGCATTTTTGCAACTACTTATAATCTGCCTCTGCCGTTTATCTGTAAAGGTGCTACACATGTTTTAGTTGTCCGTGGACTAGATGAAAATGCTGATGAGGAGATGTTGAGATACGAATTTGCCAAGTATGCTCCTGTAATGGTAGGAAAGAGATAATACCATTCTGTTTTGTTTTGTGTATATTGAGACCAATATTCTGTAGCACTGGATGTAAACTGTTCAATTTACTAACTCGCCTCTCTTTTCTAGAATCTTCGCCTTGTCAGAGATAGGTTTACTCATGTATCAAAGGGTTTCGCATTTGTTCACTTTAATTCGGTAAGCTTTGTATTGCTATTTATCTTCCTTTCACTGTTGGGATGAAATTAGTAATCTTTCTTTACTATATTGATTAGGTAGAGGATGCGACAAAAGCTCTTGAAGCTACAAATGGCACGACCCTTGAGAGAAATGGCCAGCTGTTACGTGTAGCATTTGCAAAAAATATTCACGGACCAGGTGTTGGTACTTCTCAGTCAAGCAGTCTTGCAGCAGCTGCTATTGAGGCTGCTGCTTTTTCTCAACAGGTAAGTTCTGGGATCTGATTGTATCTGGCATCAGTAGTATTCTACCTGCTACAAATATTTGTTATTAGGTTCAGTGAAGGAAAAAAAAAGTCTTATGGTCTAAATTTTAAAGAAATCTGAAACTCAACAACAACAACAAAGCCTTTAGTCCCAAACAAGTTGGGGCAGGCTAGAAAAGAAACCCAACATCAGTCACAAAACCAAGTAGATAGTAATATTATTATTATTATTATTAACAACAACAACAACAACAGCAGCAGCAGCAATAGTAGTAATACTAGTAATAATGGTACCAATAATAATGGTAATAATACTTGCAATGTTATGCCTACACTATAAATCGTAGGGGCCGAAGTCCTAAGCGCTACGTCCTTGACCCCGAGTCAAAAGCCTTAATGAAATTTGAAAGAGGCCTTAATTAAATTTGATTAACCTGACAGTGCTGGTACCCATGATGGCTTACTGTATCAAGATTCCATAAGAGATCATAGGATCTGTTGAAGTGCTTCTGTTTAACCTAGTGAAGTTATAAGTTCCTTCCTAATTCTTGCTTTCATGTTGCCTTTAATAGCGCTAATGTATAATGTTGTTATTTCCATCTCTGCAGTATGATGCTGTTGGTTGGACACCAAAGGAGTACAATCCTGATAACTCACAGCCTAGCAATGCAAGCACTGCAACCCAGCAAGGTGACACTTCAGCTGTACAGGCTGGTTTTGTTTGGGACGAGAAGTCCGGTTACTATTATGATGCTTCCTCTGGCTTCTACTATGATGGAAATACTGGTTAGCATTTTTTTGGAAGTAACATTTGTAGTAACTGTTTGAAGTCGAGAACTGTACTATTTTTATCTACATTATTCTGTGGAAAATTAGATGAAGAAGCCTCCAAATCGGCATATAGGTGGAAAATCTAGTATAATTATGACCACAATCTGCACTATGATCTTTTGGCAAAATGCTTTTTATGGGTGCTCTCATTACTAGGTTTTAATCTGGCACATTTCAAACTAATTATCGTGTAGGCCTGTACTATGATGGTAATGCTGGAGCTTGGTACTCCTATGATCAACAAACCCAACAGTATGTCCCTTGTAACAACCACAACAGTGACAGCGGAAACCCTACTGGAGATATCGTGCCAGAACGTGAATCAGCCAAACCATCGGAGGGAAACAAAAACAAAAAGGTGATCATATCAGCTCCGGCACAAACTGTAAAGGCAGATGACAATACATCTCTGCCGGATGCAGTTCAAGCTGCGGCAAATGCCGCATTAGCAGCTGAGAAGAAGGAGAAGGAGAAAGCAAAGGATATCAAATTCACATCAAAGAGTAGTCTCCTAGCCAATAAGAAAAAAATGAATAATGTATTGAACATGTGGAAGCAGAGGAACCAGGAGACGCAAGTTCAACCTGCACGTGTTGTTCTCGATGAAAAGGAAACTAAAGCAAAATCTGAATTTGGAGGTCTTGGCTGGGGAAATGCTCCATCTGTAGCAGCATCGGTCGAAACATTGGACCCGAGTTCTCAGATAAGGTCTACACCAGCAAGTGGCAGTTCTGGCAGTGCTGTCACCGGTGTGGCAAGGGGTTCATCTGGGAGAGGACTTATCAAGTCAGATACAACTTTTGGTGCCCCTCCTGTTGCTGCAAGTGAAGTTTCTCTTAGCACACCCTTCAAAACTGATGTGTCAGCACTGGGCTCCTTCGCTCCTTCTGGTTCTTTAAATACCGGGAGAAGGAGATTTTCTGAGGCGCCGGTTCAGCCGATCAACAGGGATCAATCTCAGACTGGGTACAGAGATCGCGCCGCTGAGAGACGCAACCTCTATGGCTCATCTTCCTCCAAAGAAGACGATATTTCTGATCCCAGTAAGCATTCTCTACTTCATTATTCATATATTATTTAGTTTTAACTTATAGAGCAAATAGTTTCTTGCATTACGCTAAGAGTCAAGACTGTCAGGCTAATGCACTTGTACTCTAGATATATATTAATTATTCAGAAATCTATTTTTGCCAAAGCTTCCGAATACACAAGCCGGAAGGGTTCATCATTAGATATGCCTTTCCCACCTGGAGTTGGTGTAAGGTCCACAGGTGAAGCACCTCCGGATACTGAAAGTTATGAGGTCATAACTGCGGACCGAGTCCTTGACGAGAACAATGTTGGTAACCGTATTCTTCGCAACATGGGTTGGCAAGAAGGCCTGGTACGTTTGTCTCCTCTCTCTCTCTCTGTTGCTGTTCCAATGCTTTTGTTTGGGCACCCTCTTCTTATATATCAAATTGAAGTAGAAGGATACGGATATTGTTTTTTAATCTCTTGGAATTGCCTGTTCGGTTTTGAGGTTTTGGGTAGAGGGGTTCATTGCTTATTATGCTCATAATTATCAGTTGGAGAAATATATATTTTTTTTTTAATTTTGCTCGCTTGGTACCTACTTCGTTGGGTTCGCTAGCTTGACGTAGTGATACCTTAGCTGTGGTGACCATAAGTTCCATAACATAACCTCCTACTGTCATCAACACATAGCACCTCATCCCTACAAAAATGGCAGGGATGGTCCAATACTGTTTGAGTTTTGGTAAGCAGGGAGACGGGGTTATATTTTATTTTTAGTTGGTCTTTTGGGGAAGGAAGCCTTGAAGGGTGTTATTGTGAGCTGCAGAGGCATATGGCACCCTTTGAAGGAGACAAACCTGGGGGAAGTGTTTGAGCAGTCTGGTCAAGGTCTTTCTTTTGTGTGTTGTTTTTTTTTTCTTTTTTCTTTTGTGTGTGTGTGTGTGGGGGGGGGGGGGGGGGGGGGGGGTGGGTTGCAGGTTAGTGTTTGGAGGATTTGTTCCTAGCATGGTTTGGAAAATCGGCCGAGTCGGAACGGCATCGGCCGGAGGCGATCCGATTTTTCCCGAGTTAACTTGGTAGACGAGTTATATACAGAAATTCGTTAATATTGGGGCTAAATCTCAAATTTACACTCGTTCTCTTGCCTCTAGAGCCTAAGTATATTGTTTTGGTAATTCAGTCGAAACAATTTTGTGATTTGCAAAAGCAGTCGAGAGAATTGGGGAGAGTCGCGATTCAGAAAATTTTGAATTTGGGGGAGTTACGATTTAGAAAGAAGAAGAAGAAAGCTTAAATCATTGAATAAACTTGGTGTATGTATGGTGTAGAGTTTTATTTTGAATATATAATATGGTTTATAATGGACAATGTCCAAACCCGGTTACTAATAAGACATGATTTTATTATTATTTGTATTTGACTAAAGTAAAGATGGATACGGTGGTTGACAACAGTGGTTTGTTTTATCAATTTTTTATTTTGACTTAAGTAAAATAAAGCATTAATTGTTTATGAAATAAAATATTTTCTATAAAGATAAATTAAAGCATACAAAATAAAATTTGAAAATGTAAAAGTTAAAATTAAACATTTTTATTTTTCTTTTGTGAATCTATTCAACTTTTTATTATTTTATGGAATAGTCTATTTAATTTTTAAATTACATAAATATTAATTTTTTAAGTAATACATTACAAATTTGATTGTTATTCGTCCAAATTTAATTATTATGAGTGTTGGAGTAGATTATTTGACAAATTTAGTACCAAATATGCTTCTGCCAAAAAAATCCGAGTTTCCGATTTGACTCGGCCGATTCCGACCGATTCACCGATTCCGATTCTACAGCTCAATGACCGATTTCGATTCCGATTCCGATTTTCAGAACCATGGTTCCTAGTATCACAAATTTCAGAAAGAATTCAGCGAGATAGAGGTGCTAGATTAGTACGGCTCAAGCAAAAGTCTGATGAAATGAGGTTCATGTTAGCTGATTTTTATCCCCTAGACCAAATTCCACATTGCATCTCTCTTAGCCTCTTAGGGGAGGTGATGAGAATTGGATCCGGTCTACCAGAGGGTTTTAATTACTTGTTGACCAGACAATTGATTGAATGCGAGAGTCTGCTTCGATCCAACAAACAGAAGTTTCTGGATTGATAAATATTATATAGAATCAAAGAACGTTGATTCAGTCTAGGCCCTTGTTCTCTAGGGGGTGAGAGAAAGCATAGTTTGAAGGCTCTTGTCTTTCAAGGTTCTCATTCTCCCATTTTTATAGATTGGGAGGTTTTATTAGATTCAGGGATGAGGTTGTTTCTAGTAACCCGAATTTGTGATGGAGGTACAATGAAGGGAGTGAAATTGAGATGAGACAAAAAAAACAAAATAATAATAATAATAATAATAATGATATTAATAAAAAAATGTTAGTAGAATCTATCTTTTTTTATTATCAGACCAGGTAATAAATTCCTTGATACATTGGACATCTTTTTGGGCATGGAATAATCCACACACTAATCTCTAGCATCTCATGGAACCACATACTCCTTCCAGAAGGATTGAAAAGGGACCTTTTGGAGATTTTTGTAAACAGAAATGTCACTTTGAACTGACATAGCAATATACTTGTCTGTTTTTTTTTCTTTCTTTCTTTTGCGGTGTGCTTTATTCTCTTTAAACAAAAGGGTCTGGGGAAAGATGGTGGTGGCATCAAGGAACCAGTTCAAGCAAAAGCTTCAGGTGATAGGTCCGGCCTGGGAAGTCAACAGAGGAAAGTAGATCCTGTATTGGAGACTCAAGTTGGAGATAGTTATCGTACCATTATCCAGAAGAAAGCTATTGCAAGATTCAGAGAGATGTCTTAGGCTTGTGGATTCTGTTACATATACATTCTAGTTATTTAGGGCTCCTTTTGGAAGGTGTAATTTGATGTGATAATTTGTTCATGGGGTTGTATGGGAGCTGATGTTTGTGTGGGTTGAATTGTGTTCGTTTTTAAGCGGATTGTTGTGAAAACTACTATCATATATTCTTTTCAGTATATGCACTACTCTTTTGAGGTGCTTGTGGATAGAACAGGCGCCACCTCTCTTAGAATGGTTTGCTTCTATGGCATTTCAAGTCAAGATAGATAATAAATTCAAAAAGTGACTGCGACCAGACGAACCCTGGTTAAAAGTTGCTTTGTCTGATACTTTGCAGCTACTTGCGGTTTTTTTTTATTGGTTGGTGGTACTTTCAAGAAAGATGAATCGAGCGATAATCTAATATTCATTTTTCAAGGCAAAAGTATAAAACTATTGATACAATTTGGATACATGATCTCAAATGAGTAATTTCGTTGTCAAACGTGCACAAATAGAGATCAGATTATTATTTTTTTCTCTGTGGATTACATTTCTACCTGGAACAACACAAGACAGTACAAGGGAATAATCCAGAGAGACATCTAATCACCTTTGTATTTAATATCCTGCATCTTTTCAAATTACCAAAAGTTAATTTAAGAGGGAAAGGCTAAGGTGGCCTTTTTGATTGATTGGCCGATTTGGTCTTGTATTCCATCGAACGCAGCAGCGCGTGTGAAAGCTGTGCTTCGAAGAAAAAAAATGAATCAATTCCTCGGGCGTAGAAAAAGAAAGGCCTTACCGCCTTAGGCACTTGCAATGATGGGATCTGTGGGGCTCCTCTTTTTTTTTTTTTCTTACATTTATTTAGCGTGTGCTCGGTATTTTATTTTCCTGTTCAACTGTGACGCTCACGGTGAGCTCTATCGTGCGTGTCACAGGGTAAAAGTGAAAACTAGTGGCTTCACATTTTGAGTTCTTTTCACCAAAATTCACTTAGCAAAATTAGCACCATTTTCCACCTAAGGAATTCACTGTTTCATAAAAGGCTAATTAGTTTTGAAATTTAAGATGATAGGTGCAGATATTGCCTATTTATATTTGATACCTAAGAGAATGTTTAAAGTTGTAAAATTACTCCCATCCAATTTCAATATTTGCTTTTGTTTTAATGGGAGAGCATCAGATTCAGAGGAAGCATTCCCCGCTTGCCATTTCCCATATTAATTCCAACTATGAGCAGGCACAAATTTAGGATTTTCGTCCAGAGGGGACAAAAAAATAGTGAATTTCCAATACTTAATAAAAAAACAATGCTCTAACTTGTAATTTCAAATGCTCCGACTTCTAATTTTCAATGCTCGAATTTTTAATTCTAATTACCAATCCGAATTCAAAGATTTTATTATAATTTTAACCCAAATTACATATTAGAATTTCAGAGAGGGACAAAAAAAATTCTAGAAGAGACAAAGTTGGTTGGGCTTATAGATATTCACCTTGGCTCCACCTGGGTCTGCCCCTGACTATGAGAGTCAAACACACATTGGAGGTCAATCATAAAAAATATACTGAGAATGGAGATCGAATTTATAGTACCCATAATATTGTACTCTAAATTCTATAAAAAAATATATAAAAATACAAACGAAAAAGAAAAAAATAAGAATCAATTGACCCTCATTCATTTATCATTACAATTTGTCTCTATCCGTGAAAATAAGATACCACAACACGATAAAGATGGTTATACAAGAAGATAACAATTCTAAAAGAAAAAAAATAAGTAGCAACCAACACAAAACGATATATCAATCCAACTAACAAAAACAGGATTATGCTATGAAATACAATATAAGATGTCAATAGTAGTAGCATCACTTGATCAAAGCACACAATCTATATAGAGTTCGCACCTTAGGGTATGTTTGGTAGTATTGAAAATAGGTTATTTTCGAAGTTAGGCCATTCGGAATAGCCTATTCAGTGTTTGGTTAGGTTAGATAGCTAGAATAGTGAATTCAAATTTTTTGTCTTATTAGAATAGATTATTCCTAAGAGTTTTGAGATTTAGCTATTCTTATTTTACAACCAATTGCAAAACAAGAATAACTAGAATAGCTAAATCAAGAATAGTTGTTATTTGTCTTATTAGAATAGTCAAATCTCAAATTCTTAGAAATAGTCTATTTTAATAAGACAAAAAATTTGGATTCTCTATTCTATCTATTCTAACTTAACCAAACACCGAATAGGTTATTCCGAATAGCCTAATCTCAAGAATAACCTATTCTCAACCCAACCAAACTTACCGTTTTACACTCTCAATTAGGATAGCAAGGGAATGGATTGGCTTTAAGATGTGATTAGCATTTAGCAAGCAAGCAAAAGACAGACTTGTCAAAGAAGACAAACACAAAGATTTATATATCTCTACATCAATTGACATGGACAACACAGTCTAGCTAGGGTTTATCCCATGAGTCATTAGTGCAAGTGATCTTGGTGCATGGCTACTAGGAAAATACCATGTACCTATTACTTTATCCATGACATATCCCAAAATATGTGATCTTCATATCCTTCACTTTTTTGAGCACATGAATCGTCAGGTAGTCTCATCTAAGTCTATATGTTACTTCCAAGAAAGTGTTGTGCTGTGCTAGGATAGTAGGATACTACCCATTTGTAGTCTTCTAGAAAAGCATATATGCAAATGATGAATATTAATTGCCTTGGTGTGAATGATTTCAACTTTTGGGGTTTAAATTTTAGCAATTTCTTAACCCCACAAACCATGCATGGTTCAATCATAGCTTGGCACTAAGTGTATATAGCGTGTCCTCATCCTTAGGACTAAATATGGATTGCTTGGTAAAATGAAAAGGGATAATAAATATATATATGATCAGGATTCTAATTGGGTAATTTAGATGCCCGTTTAACTTGTTTGGTAAGGCATCTATATATATATAGATTAATTTAATGTACGGAAAGATTCAAAAAATCTCATGTGTTGCTACCGAGCCTATTAAAAAAATCAGGACAAGTGATTTTCTAATTAAACTATTTAATGTACAGTTAAGTATAACAGTTCACAAAATTGAAATTCCAAACCTACATCTGTTTTTGAAAAAAATTCCAAAAAATATCAAAATCTGCTGAAATTCAAAACTATGAACAGTAACTTTGAAATCTCTGAAATTCCGAATCCAGCTGTTGAACTGTTTCAAGATGCGTGCACAGAAAAATCAGTTGTTTCGAGATGCGTGCACAGAAAAAGTTGAACGGCTGGATTCGGAATTTCAGAAATTCCAGAAATACTGTTCATGTATCTCGGATTTCAGCTGATTTGAATCCCAATATAACCTACAAAATGGTCAGCTGAATTATCCAGCATGTCTTATATTTCAGAATTCTTCCAAAAACAGGTGTAAGTTTCAAAATTCTAATTTTTGGACTGTTATATATATAAATTTTGGGTCGAAATAGCAATAAAATTTAGAAAATCAAAAGTGATCAAAGTAGGCTAAATGCCTACAGCTGTTGATCAATAAACTCACCATAAGCCTAGGACTGATCATGATTCATGAGTGGGAGCGGACCCACATGGTCCCAGGAGGTAGCAGCCTTCTCTGAATTTTGAGTTTTAGTGGAGATCTATCGGTCCTGATCGATTTTGCTTCTCTCTGAAATTTTTTTTTTGCCCCACTCTGGATATTTGATTTGTAATTCGAGTTAAATTTAGAATTAAAATTGAAACAAATTTGTTGAATTTTAATTGGTAATGAATTATAAGTTATAGCATCAGAAATTACAAGTTAAAGAATTAGAAAGTATAAGTTAAATTATTATTTTTTATCGAGTATTCAATTAGTTAATGAATTTAAACCCAATTCGCTATATTTTTTTGCCTTCTCTGATAAAAATTCTGAATCCGCTCCTGAAACTGATTATATCAGAAACTTCAGTCTTCATAGCATTTTGAAATGAAACTTTGAGTTTGTGTAATAAACGACATCATCATTAAAAGCTGAATTTTCATGAAAGCTATATGATAAAGTTGGTTTATGTATAAAAAATAAAAAAGCACCAAGGACCACATCATAATTCTACAGCCTGCATAGTGTTTGTCAAGTGAAGGTACTGAACATAATTAAGCTGTTTTTTTTTTGTCCTTTTGTGGAGAAAAACAAAATAAAACCAAAATTCCGACCGAATAAATAAAATTTTAAGTGGGCCTTTCAAAGCAACAATATGATTATTTAGAATTTAATGGTTCTTACGTTCATAGTGACATAACTCGTGAATTATACGCGTATAATTCGTTTTTTATACATAACCAAACCGAACTCTGTATAATACGCAAAAAAACGTATAATACGTTTTATTCGCGAATAAAATGCTTATAAAAAGCGAGATAAGAATTATTCGCGAAAAAAACACGAAAAAAACGCCAAACAATTTTTTTCAAATTTTTTTTTTTTCGTTTTTTCGGGGTTTTTTTTTTTTTTTTGCTTGTTGTACCGAATCATTTCCGAATTATACCCGAATCACGAATTTTTGACCTCGCCGAACCGAACCCGAACTTTTGATTTGTCACTATGCTTATGGTGAATTTATTGTGGAAAGAGCAGTATGTTTATTATGTGCTTGTTTTTATTATTTTTCAGCTAACGATTATCAATTGACAATTTTATTAAAAAATAGAAGTTACAAAATTTGAAATTTAACGTTTACATTACAAAATATATATATATATATATTTTTTTTACGATCTAACTTTTAATTAAAATTAAAAGAAACAACAAAAATAAATATCCAGATAATTTAATGCGAATCACAAACAAAATCTTAAATATTATGACCAAGAAATAGGGGCATTTTGGATTTGGTTTTACAACTGAAATAAAATAAGCAAACCAAATTTTATTCAATTTTTTAAAAATACAACCAAACTGACTGAAATAAACTTATGAACCGAATTAAAACCAAACCAAAAAAGAGAATTAATAAATAAAATATTCATAATTATTTTTCTATGGGCTCAAAAAAATTATACTTTTTTTTGTTCTGTTCGGTCTAACCGATTTTAAAAATATCTAAAACCGAACCAAACGAAACAATTAAACTGATTTTAAAAAATGAACTGAATGATTTATTATTTATCAGAAAAATCGAACCGTTTAATCCTAACTCTCTTGGTTTGTTTTAAAATCAATTAACCCGGACCGGTTAACCAAATTGAGCGGAAAGATAGTAATTTCAAGCGCTACCCCAAAAGGAGGTGATTCCTTTACTGCTAGAAATAGAAACGATGAGACCTCCATTAAAGAGCACTGAAGCGTAATAGAGACTTTCGGTGGTAGATGAATCTTAAAGATTGGCATTTACTATGAAAAGAAAGAAAAGACACCCAAATCGTAAAAATACAGCCCTACTAAATCAAATTCAATTATTAGATGCTCCTAGTTACCGTCTTATATTAGCAACTAGCACCGGAACACACCACCGTACCAGGTCACTTCTCCATAGAGCGGGAAAAATGGCACGGCAGAGCCGGTTCTGTTACGGAACGGCACAATTACAGCACGGCATGTGTGACTGTTACGTACCGTGGTTATCTTTTGAAAATTTGACACGGCACGGCACGTCACGTCACGCGAAAGATCTGATCACGGTACGGCACGTGGTCACGCAAGTCACGTGTAATTAGAACCGTTAAATCTTAATCAAATGGTGAATCTTGAATAAACTAACTCAAATTATGAAAAAAAAAATAGTTAAAACATGACAAAACATGACAAACGTGACCAGTCACGTTTGAACACGGCACGTTTGAGCACGGCGTGACTCGCGTGCCGTGACCACCTCTCGATATTTTAGTCATATCACGGCACGACACGTGTGACAGTTCACTTGGTCACGGCACGGCACGACACGAGACCAAAATCACGACATGTTAGTTACAACACGGCACGACACGTTTTTACCACTTTACTTCTCTGTAAGATAACCTGTCTCGTACAAATTGTAACAATTGAGAGTAGTATAAATCTAATAGTATAAATGTAATTTTGTCAATTAGTACAACATGTTCATATATGAAATTAAGTTGCTATCATAAACTAAATTTAGTGATTTTATGTTGGAATGTTTTATTTATTTTAAATAATATATTATTAGTATTTGAAAAAAACTTAAATTTCTAATTTATATTTGCATTAAATAAATGTGTTACTTATAAATGTAAAATGTGTATGTGTTGTTAAGAATAAATAAGCGTAGTGTCATGTTATAATAATAAAACTAAGTTAAATTAAGTTTATTTGATAAGTTTGATGAGTTAAATAAATTATTTTTAATAAATTATGAATATATACACATAATTTTAATGAAACGATTAATTGGCCGTATACTGATTAATTGTTTGACGGTACCCATATATCCGATGAGTGCATACCGTTATTTATAATAAGTTATTTACAATAATGTCATTCCAGTTCATATGTCCTCTCTTTGGTACTGGTCCATAATGGACGGATGTAGACCAATTTCGTATTGCAGTTCAACGATGTAGATCTTTTCAATGATAGTCTTTCTGATACTGAGAGGACGCCGGCTCATTATTTCAATCGGTACAACAAACCATTTAGCTTAGAATAATTCAGGTTATATATATACCATATAGTGCTTGGCTATTATGCTTATATAAGCATATGCCCACATATGCTTAAATAAGCATTTTTGCGTTTCCAATGTTCAAATGGTCGATCCGACCGTTCATCTTGTTCTCCATATTAATATGTGCTTGGAGACTAAATTTTATATTTTTCTGAATTTTTTTACTATTTATTAAGCCACTTTGAAAATTGCTGATCATATGGTCCAGAATTTTGGAAACACTGTTTTTACTGTTCACCCAGATCAGCAATTTTCAAAGTGGCTTAATAAATAGTAAAAAAATTCAGAAAAATATAAAATTTAGTCTCCAAGCACATATTAATATGGAGAACAAGATGAACGGTCGGATCGACCATTTGAACATTGGAAACGCAAAAATGAGTTATAAGCATATGTGGGCATATGCTTATATAAGCATAGTAGCCAGCCCTATATATATATAATATGAGGAGGGATTTACTTAGAAAATTTGTAAGTTACAATATTTTATAATAATTTAGTTTTGTAATTTTCAAATTCAAATAGTCGATCTAAATTGTTCAACACGATATCTATATTAAAATGTGCTTGGAGGTCAAATTTTTCATTTTTTTCATTTTTTTACTATTTATTTATTAAGTATTTTACAAAACTGTTGTTTTTCGGTGGTTCTGAATTGTCTAAAAACAACAGTTTTGTAAAATACTTAATAAATAAAAAAAATTTTTTTAAATAATATAAAATTTAATCTCCAAGCACATTTTAATTTAGATATCATGTTGAACAGTTTAGATCGAATGTTTGAACTTTGGAAATCATAAAAAAAAATTTACTGTCATGATTATATTTACAAGTTCCAACATTTTTTTGCGCATTTAAAACTTTTTAGCTTTATCATCATTCATGATCAAAGGATCCGTATGATACTTTATGACTCTTAATGGTGGGGCCTTCCATTCAGATATGACATGATATCATTAACAAAAGAAATTAAAAAGGAAGGTCTAGATAAAAAGCTAAGTATTAGTTCTCTTTGGAAATGGGACCCACAAAACCTTCCGTATCTCTTTTGAGTTTATTTATTAATTTTTGCCTTCCACTAAATTTATTGATCATCTTTTAGGCCAGAGGTCTTAGTCTGATTAGGCTTTAAATTATTTTTGGTGATTGAATATTTGCTTAAAATCTAAAAATTGACTCAAGGAGTGAACTTTCCTGGTGTACATTTTGGCATATCATATCAAATTTACTCTTGACAATAATTTAACGGTCCATAGTCATAGTCATAGTCCATCCACACACTCACTTTTCTCCCCACCAGGCCAGGCCATCACCATTCACCACTTGTGTTAATCAATTAATCAAAATATTAATCCATACGCATTCCATCTCAGCTTTGGATTCTGTCGCTTCTTTCAATGCCTTCTATTCAAGCCAAACCACCTCTCATATATCTACTACAAAGGTGAAACACAGAGAGAGAGAGATTGAGATTTGAGAGAGACAGAGTAGAAGCCTACTAGAAAGGAGCTCAACGGAGTGGTTATCTAAATCAAAAAAGCTTTGAAAGAAAGCTGATTCAAGATGAAGTTCATGAAATTGGGAACCAGGCCAGATACCTTTTTTACTACAGAGGCAGCGAGGTTTACATCTCTGATCTCTTCTATGTCAAAATTGTTCACATGCCTGCTTTTTAAAATTCAAATAGTTTCATTCCTAAAGATTTTTGTTTTTTTTGTTTGTTTCAGGTCTATATCTTCAGATGTTACCACAGACCTTCAAATCCAGGTTGATAACTCCATGTATCATCTCCACAAGGTAACAAATTAAAGAGCCTTCATCTCTTTGAATCAAAAGAAACAAAACCTTGTCTCTGTTCTCATACCAGTTCTCCTTTTCCTTCTTAATTTGTTGTGTGTTTTGAACAAAATATATAGTTTCCTCTGCTGTCCAAGTGTCTAAGGCTTCAGGCGCTCTGGGCAGAGATCCCAGATGAAGCAATTATCCAACTCAGCAACTTCCCGGGAGGCATCGAGGCATTCGAGACATGCGCCAAGTTCTGCTACGGCATCACTGTTACCATCAGTGCTCTCAACATTGTACCTGTCCGATGTGCTGCTGCCTATCTCGGTACTCATTTTTCCAGACTCTTAATAGTTTATATTCATACTCTTATCACTCGACATTTTTGTTGATTTATAATAGAATATGAAGAAATTAAATATTCTGTTCTGATAACAGGTATGACTGATGGTGCGGACCGTGGCAACCTTGCCGGAAAACTCGATGCATTCCTCAACTCCTGCATCCTTCGCCGATGGAAGGACACACTCGTCACACTACAACAGACGAGACAAAACACGGCGCTCTGTGAAGAGCTCGGCATCACCAGTCGGTGCATTGATGCACTGGCCTCGATGATCATCAGTCACTGTTGCAAGACCAACAGCCCCTCAAGAAGCCGAGACTCATGGGTTGAGGATATCTCGGAGCTTGGTATGGACCTATACTGGCGAGTAATGCTGGCTGTCAAATCAGGTGGGGTTGTGCCGGTGAAAAGTGTCGGCAAGGCATTGAAGGCCTATGCACGCAAATGGCTGCCTAACGTGGGAAAGAACGGTAAGTCGGGAGAAATTTCTGAAGGAGACGATGATTCGGGTGGGGAATCTGTGAAGGAGATAACCATGAAACAGAGGTTATTACTAGAGAAGATAGTAACTCTCTTGCCGGCCGAGAAGGGCTCGGTTTCATGCAGCTTCTTGCTTAGGCTTCTCAAGGCAGGAACCATATTAAATGCATCGGCTTCTTGCAAGATGGAGTTGGCAAGACGTGTCGGGCTTCAGCTTGATGAGGCAACCGTTGCCGATTTACTGATCCCGTCTCTTTCGTACGATAGTGAAACTTTATATGATGTGGATGTTGTCATTACTATGCTTGAAGAGTTTATGCTTCAGTCACAGAGCCCGCCAACCAGCCCGCCTCGGGAGAGGCTGATATGCGAGCGAAGGCGGTCCCGCTCGGCAGAATATGTGGAGTTTGAGTTGCATGAAAACGGACGCCGGTCTTCATCGGCCTCTCACGGGTCTAAGATCAGAGTTGCAAAACTAATAGATGAATACCTCCAGGAGATTGCGAAAGATCCTAATTTGCCGATGAACAAGCTGATTGCACTTGCCGAAACCGTGCCAGAGTTTGCAAGGACTGATCATGATGATCTCTACAGGGTTGTTGACATTTATCTCAAGGTAATTGATTGATTACACATTTACACTGTAATTGTTTCTTTTCAAAGAGAAAAAGGCTGGTCAGATTTGGAATTTTATTAATCTTGAAACTGGAAAATAAGCAGATGCATCCCGGTCTAGACAAGAGTGCGCGAAAGAAGTTATGCCGGATTCTCGATTGCAAGAAACTGTCAGTGGAGGCATGCATGCATGCAGCTCAAAACGAGATGCTTCCGCTACGAATGGTGGTTCAGGTTCTCTTCTTCGAGCAGGCTCGCTCTGTCATTTCAGGTTCCCAAGTCACAAATTTGCCTAATGGCATCAACTCGCTCCTCTCCAAATCAAACTCCGGCGGAGACGATGAGAATGACATGTCCGAGTTGCAACGGCAGGAGTCGAAAAAGAGCGAGACACTTAGGATGAAGCTAGAGGAGGATGGAATCAGTGATTCTGACAGCGACGACGTGTTCATGCCGCGCAGAGGCCGCCTCACTAGGAACGGATCGTCACGGCTTAAGGCTGCATTTTGTGTGATCCCCACAAAACCGAAGAAAATGATGAACAAAATATGGGCAATGAATAAAAGTGTGACAGAGAGGAATTAATTAGAGACCTTGTTTGGGTTCATTGGTGATGTTTAGGTTGAATGTTATGATCAAATTAGTGCCGTGGTATTAATTTTTTTTTGTTTTAAATCTTGGTTGATGCGATTGTCTGTGAATTTTGTTGTATAAACAAGTAGGGTACTCTTGTCAGAGAAATAGGTAAAAAAGCTTATTAATCATGGAAATCAGTAATAAATGCTAAAAACAAACACTTCATTTCTAGAAATCCTTCTGTTCTTATTTTTCAATCTCCTTTCATTAAAGAAACTGAATATATAGATTTCAATCTATTTCACAGGGAAAAGAGAGAGAGAGAGAGAATCAAGTGTCAGTTGTTACTTAATCTATTATTCAAGTTGATTTATTTCACAGACCAGTTTGAATATAAGCACATCTTTTGATTAAACTGTCGAGCTGCATTAGGTTGACAAAGGATATTTTATTCATCCAAAATTAGTTTAATTGATTGAATTATGATCTTCTAAAATTGAAGGCACAGGGTCCCAGCTGTAGCTGTTCTAATTGACTTGTGAATTTGTGACATTATGTAGCGGCCCGAGTAGGTTGTCTACTCAGAATTCTACCCAACTCAATTTATGTCATTTGAATTTTTCTGGTTCTACATGTCAAAGGGGGAGTATGGGTTAGTTCATATTTTATTGCTTCTCTTTCAGTTTTTTCTTCTGTTCCCTCATTGTCACTGTATAAAGTCAAATATTAGAGGCGAAGCTAGGTTATCTATATATATTTTAAAACCATCCCAGAGGCTACGAAGTTGTGAGGAGGAATTGAACTCTGGACCTTTGAGTAACTAACAGTTTTAGGACTTTCTTTCGAAAATAAATCTGCTGTAATTCTCAGGGAATTACAGGACCCTATAATTCTGATTCCAACTGTTGATTTTTCTCGAGATACATGCATGAAAACTTACTTTTCCGAGAACGTTTCCGAAATCCGTGCACGGAAAAGTTTGAATCGTTGATCTCGGAATTTCAGAATCCTGTAATTCCTCTCAGAATTACAGCAAATTCGGATTCCTTTCTTTCTATTCAACTGTGCTACCTCCCCTTTTCAGCTAGGTTATATTTAGTCGTATAAACAATGGACTAGTGCAGTGGCTAAGGTGTTTATCAGTTAGTTTGATTAAAACAGAAATAAAACAAGTTCATTAAAATTTTGTTCTAGTCAACTGTGCTACCCGCCTACCCCCATTTTTCAGCTAGGTGATATTTAGTCGTATAAACAATGGACTAGTGCAGTGGCTAGGGTGTTTATCAGTTGGTTTGGTTAAAACATAAATAAAAAAAGTACATTAAAATTTTGTTCGGTTTTTAGAAATACAACCGAACGGATTGAAATAAATTTATCAACCTAATTAAAATCAAACTGAACTAAATTTCAATTTGTTCGATTGAACCAAAATAAGAAGATCATTCGTAAAAATAAACATTTTTTTTGTTAATGAAAATAAAACAAAGATAACAATATACATTGTCATAAATTTTTTTATTTTTCTAAATATTTGGTTCGGACGGAAACGGAATTAAAAATTTTGATCGCTTTGATCTAACCGTTAAAAAAAAAAATCTGTCTATAATTTGATGTTGCTTAGTATGTAAATTTGATGTTTTAATAGGTTAATTATGATAATTTTTATAATTTAAGTGTAAATATGATATTCTAATTTTAGAGGGGAATATGTAATTTTCATATTTAAAAAAATGGATAAAGGTGTGAGTTCTTGTATTTTAGAAGAATAAATATGATATTTGAAAATCTAAAGAGAAAAAATATACAAATATTGTCACGAGACCAAAGATTGATTTTTTCACCTTGTTATACTTAATTTACAAATATACCATAGAAGTAAAATACAAAAAAAAGCATATCTCAGAATTATGTATTAGTTTTATAGGGCCACAACAATACCTAATCATGTATGATTAGGTAAGCAGGGTCCTGTGATTATGTGAACACAACACCCTGGTCACACATGAAATTATAACTTTTGTTTTAAAAGCTATGTGCCATTTGATACAAACAGCTTGTCAAAATCGGATAATGCACCCAAAAAGGATTCGGATCAGCTGAAATTCCGAAACTAATGAATAGTAATTCTGAAATCACTGCAATCCGAATCCAGCTATCGAATTTTTTCCGAGAACGCATCTCGGAACAGTTCGACGGATGGATTCGAATTACAGGGATTTCAGATTTACTGTTACCGGTCTCGGATTTCAGCAGATGCGCTTCCACTCGAAAAATATGTTATAACGTTGAGATTTATCAATAGCCTCGGATGTGAATTTTGAATTCTAGGATTTTGAATTTTTTTTTTTTCTTAACAGCCGCTGTCAAGATCTAAAAAAAAAAATTTAGAATTTTTGTTTACGACTTGAATATTTTGAGAAGGAACATATATTAAATTTGGAGCAAGGATTGGGTAATATGAGTGAGTCTATGGTATTATGCATAGCACGGATTAGTCCGTATTACGGAGCCATATTTTCATTTTGAAAATTCTAATGGTCGATCCGAACTGTTCAACGTAATCACCACATGAATATGTACTTGCAAACTAAATTTTATATTTTTCGAATTTTTTTACTATATTTTAAGATAGGTAGAAAATCAGTTGATCTGAAAATTCGAGACCATTCAAAAACAGTGATTTTCTACCTATCTAAAAAATAGTAAAAAAATTCTAAAAATTAAAAAATTTAGCCCACAAGTATATTCTCATATGGAAATCATGTTGAACAGTTCGGATTGACTGTTAGAACTTTGAAAATGAAAATATTGATCCGTAGTACGGACCAATCCATGCTATGCATAGTACCATAGACTCACTCGGGTAATATACTAATATGCACAATGCATGTTGGTTCGTACTATGAATCAATATTTTTATTTTAAAGTTCACACAATTAATCTGAATCATTTAACATGATCTCCGTATGAAAATATACTTATCGATCAAAATTTACATTTAAAGAAAATACTATATTATTAGATAGATAAAAAATATTATTTTTGAATGACCTCAAATCTTTAGATCAAGTGATTTTCTACCTATCTAAAAGAATAATAAGAAAATTTAAAAATATAAAATTTAAATTGTAAGTACATTTTCATATAGAAATTAAGTTGAATGGTTCAGAACTTCAGATGAACTATTTGGGCTCTGAAAAATAATATTGATCTGTAGTTCGGGCCAATCTACGCTATGCATAGTACCATAGCTTCACTCTTAAATTTGATTAATTTATAATTTGGATTTAGTTCAATCAGCTCTCTAGAATTTAAACATATTTATATTTGTTTTGCTCCTTTCTTTCTTTTCTATTTTCCATACTTCGGCCTACAAAATTTTTTGTTATTTTTTCTTCTAAAAAGAATTCAAAATATCAAGTCCAAAAATTCGATTAATTTAAAGATTTTTCAAGGTAAAAAATTTCTATAATTACGACAAAAGCGAACAAACCATACCTAAATTTTGACCCGAAAAATCGAACCTCATACCTGGCACAGAAATGAATTCAGATCCTCTCCGGTACTGTAATAGAGAATCTGGACCGTTCTTTTAACTTGGCACGAATCTCAAAGCAAAATAAAACGGCCTCCTGCAATAGCGCGAATCCTAAAGTAAATGAGAATGAGGAGAATCTTTTACTTTTCCCACAAAAATCCGACCCATTTTGATCCCTACCCACGTTATATACTTAAATTTGTATCCTATAATAACATTTGGTACGTGCATCTAAACCACCTTATTCTTTATGTCTGTCTACCCAAAATTAAAAAGGTTGGAAGTAATGAACAATAGAACATACCCGGTCACACGGTAACACTTGCACGTGCGAGTGGTCCTTTACTTACTTACTCCTTTAGGTACATTACATAATTGAGCCCATATGATTTATGACAAAACTGACAACCAACTGTAGAATTGCAAATGAGAAAATTAAATTGAAAATTAACCAACGAGACGCTCATCGCTTTAAATTAGCCCACTAATTAATGCTCTCTGTTGACACAGATTCCAGCTCCTTCAGACAATAACCTACTTCTTGCTATTATATTATCAATTTTTTCTCATGAGAAATCACCTAAAGGGGACCACTCAGAACCTTTGTTTCTTAAAGATCCCTTTGCATGATATATATATTTGGTTTATATATATATCTACATGCATTGTCAATTGCTTATACTAGGATGGTTAAACATAAATCCAAAATGTTTCCAAATGGTTAGGGTTGTCGGGGGAATATACATATCTTGTTTTTGTAAATTTTAGGAAATGTTTCAAATCTACAAAAATTATACATGTACCCCAAATCTCTATTCTTATAAATATTTAGACAAAAATTATAAAAGGAACAAAAAAAGGATAAGCAACCTAAAATAATATTAAGATCAAAGAGCGAAGAAAATACCAAACATGTCCTTAGATGGATTCTTCCAGAATTCATTGTTAAATTATGACCATTTTTTATTAGATTCTTTGAAATACTCAAATAAAAAAAAATTAAAATTGTAGATGCCCTATAAATTATTACAATTTGCTTTGTATCTCGCTAACATCTCGCTCGTTACTGGACCGAGTTGATAACGAGCTAGCTCGCCACTAGCTTGGTCCAGAATTAACAAGTTCAAACTGGGGCCTAGCTCGCTCGCCAGTTCGCGAGCTAGCTCAGCTAGGCATCAATTTGTGAATTTGTATGAATTTGTGTGTATTTTATATTGTCCAGCTCGGTTCAGCTTGGTCAAACTCAGTCCAAGAAATTTGTAGAATTTATTTTCTTTTTTCAGCCAGATCCAACGAGCTAGCTCGATCAAGCTCGTGACAATTTCCAGCTGAAATTTCAGCTCGGATCCCAAGTCAAGTCAGCTCGCTCGTGACTCAGACGAGCCAGCTCGTTGCCACCCCTATCAGATAGGGAGTGCCTTCGGTGTATTTGACATCCGGAGAAGTACATTTTTTCATCATTTCATATAAAGACATGTATGCAACATATTGTTTTATTTTTTGTTACTCTGTCAAAGTGTCAAGAATCAAAGAATGGGCAGAGAGGACCACATAGAAGCTTTGATCCGGCACAGAAATCTAAATAGATAATCCAAATATTAATTAATTGGGATCAATCCCCTTGATGCCCCAGACAATAACTTTTATTACAAGAGCTCTTTTGACTTATTGCATGTCTTTTCATGTACCAACCCCAAATTGCTTATGTGTTCTCCATTGGACTTGCGCTGGAGTGTGATTCATATAAATTGGCACAGATCTGGATCAGATTTCAGATAGTAAACTTTGTTTTTAATTTTATTTATTGCTTTTGTGCTCCCTAGGCTAGGATGGTTCTCTAATCTCTGGATCCCAAGTTTGGTGCGCCTGGTGGTGACCCAACTTGAGCTCTTTAGCTTTTCTCTCAATTTGAGTTGGATTCTCTGTGGCAAATAATCTGTGGACCTCCATGACGTGGCACGTGACAGAGCTCAACTTTTTTTTTTAGCATGGTTATTTACTAAAATTTTATTGATATTACTTACTGATCAATACATTAAGTTAAGGAAATTATATTCTTTTGACAAAGCAACACAAATCGATACACAAAAAACGGTTGAAAAAGTATTCTATATAGTATAAATAGCAAAATTTGTCCAACAAAGAATATAAATCCTGTCATTTGTATTTTATAATGTTATTCATAGAAACTAAAAACAATAAATATATCGTTCGAAACTTTTCTTTTATAATAATTATTTTCAAATTGATATCCCATTTTTAATTAGCTAAATGTCAAAATATAATAAATCCACCGGGCCTAAGTTGGCTATTTATAATTTTTTTTTTTATCTTTGATCGTATGTCAAACTTCTTCCTATTTTAAAATCAAATTATCTCAACATGATTTTTTTTTCTTTTTACATAAATTTCAAAACGAATTATGAATTTCATACGATTTGAACTTAAGTCTACACTCTTTTGTTAAAACTTATAGAGTGAGGCTACGGTGCTATGCATAGCACCAATAGGGTCCGTACTACGGCTCAAAATTTGACTTTTCAAAATTCTAACGGTCGATCCAAACCGTTCAACATGATTATAAAATGAATATATACTTGCAAACCAAAAATGTAAAATTTGGTTTGCAAGTACATATTCATTTTATAATCATGTTGAACGGTTCGGATCGACCGTTAGAATTTTGAAAAGTCAAATTTTGAGCCGTAGCACGGACCCAATCCGTGCTATGCATAGTATCGTAGCCTCACTCAAACTTATATTTCGTGCTTCAATTTTTAAAGGAAATTTTGATAAATTTGCCACTAATTTCTAAATAAATTTTCCACTTCTTTTTTGAAACAAAAAAGTTTCCAAGTTTTTAAAATTTTGTCAGTTCTTTTCTTGTTTTTTAGTTCATTCCAATAACTCATTAATAATGTTTTATTATCATTCAATTAAAATATTCAAAAGTGATTGATGGAGTTAGATTGTTATGACATTCATAATATTAATTTGCTATATATATCATTTTTTCAGGAGGAAGGTTCAAATGTACCATAATTTTTGTGCTCTAATATGCTCCACATCCTTTATCTCTATTTTCAAAGTCCGAACAGTCGATCCGAACCGTTCAACATGATCTTCATAATAAAATATATTTGGAGACCAAATTATATATTTTTTAGAATTTTTTTTACTATTTTTTAGATAGGTACAATATTACTTTATCGGATGGTCCAAAATCTCCTTTAAAAAAGTGATTTTGTACCAATCTAAAAAATAGTAAAAAAATTCTAAAAATATAAAATTTGGTATCCAAGCATATTTTATTATGAAGATCATGTTGAGCGGTTCAGATCGACTGTTCGGACTTTAAAAATGGAGATAAAGGATGTGGAGCATATTGGAGCACAAAAAAATAATGGTGCATTTGAACCCTCCTCTTTTTCCAGATGATCATTTTTGAAAGAAAGATGAGACTGACCACTCTAAAATGTAAATTAACTCATAATTCATCCAGCTGTGTAATTCAGCATTTGAAGCATATATACCACCCAAATTTTTATTAATATTATTTTAAAAAAATAATTAAACCAAAACACTACTTAAATTGGGGAATTCGAAAATTACCAGGCCTTCAAGTCAATATGCGGCTCTATTTTTGAGGGGCCGCAATTTGATGTTGCGGTATATTACATTGCATTTTTAGGTTTTCGGGGGCCCAACGTCAATCTGCGGCTCCCCAAGAATGAGGCCACAGATTGACTTGGAGGCCCTGGTATTTTTTGAATTCTCCATAATTTGTATATATTTTTTTTACAGTGGTTTAGATGAGCTAACTACTTCATTCATTTTGTGTGCTACATAACATACCATCAAAGGTTACATGATTTTGAAAATTAGAAGTGGAGTAGAGTATTTTGGTGGACTTAAAAGGAATGATTAATAATTAATATATATACACTCTCAAATTAAATTATCGGATGATACAACCAACTATATATATTATTATTTTTTTCAAAAGAAAACTCTTATTAATTTTTTATACAAAATCTGAAAATATGATAGCAAAAATCAAATAAGTATTTAAAACATATCAACAACCTACCGTATACTATAAAATTAGTATTAAATTTTAGAATAATTATTTTAGTACTCGAGCTACAGTACCGCACTGTACCCGCGCTACAGTACCCGCATTTAGAGGAATAATGTACTATGGTCTCCACTAAGGGCCTGTTCGGCGTCCCCTCAGGATTGGGTATGGGTGTGGGATAAAAAAAAATTTGAGCTAAATTTTATTGTTGCCGTGGGGAAAAAAATAATTCACTCAACAGTGGGGCACCGAACAGGCCCTACTTATTATTCTAAAATTTCAGTAACACCCTTCCTCTATGATCCCACTAATTATATGGTCCCCTTTCACAGTCCATGCACTCGTCCCCGCGTCAACCTTCATAAATATAAATCGCGTCAACCTTCGTAGATATAAATACTTGCAAGATAAGATATTAATACTTGAAAAATAAGATATTAATACTTTTATGTGTAACTTGTTATGATCATCCCTTTTCCAGTCCTCCAATCATCCCCGCGTCACCTTCCTCTAATGAAGTAGTGGGGACTCCTATCACCGCATCAACCTTACCCAATCATCTCCGCGTCAACCTTCCTCTAACAAAAATAGTTGACCACATAGGTATAAATATTTTAGTGCAGAGGAATAAATACTTGCAGTACTTGATATTAATACTTTCAGACGTCATCTAGTGTTATATGTAAAAAATATTTGCAAGTATAGGAATAAATACTTGCACGTCGAGGTGTAAATACTTGTGTGGCGATGAGCCCGAAAGTACGTCATCATGGATCTCATTTGAAAGAGAAAATTGCGTAGAAGACGTTTGTGGTTTTAGATTCGCAAAATTTCTCACAGATCGTTAGAAATATGGACGACATTGAACGGAGAAAAAAAATTCACCTCTAAAAACGTGTATGACCCCCCATGTAGATTGAGTGGTCCCCATAGGTATTTATGGTGCGGGTACGTTTAAGAGATTTGGTTGAGAGACAATTATTTACATAAAAATTATTCACCTCATAGGTATAAATACTTCCGTGCATATGTATAAATACTTTATTGCATATATATTAATACTTTAGAAAAAAAATTCTGTGCTGGAATTTTTGTGGTCCCCCAGATAGTTATGGTAGTTATTTTGCGGGTACAGCGCGGATACTGTTATCAGCTTTCTAAATTTTAATAGACCACTTAATAAATTAAAATTAGTATTAAATTTACATCAATTTTTTTTTAGACAACCTTCCGTATACTATAAAATCAATATTTATGATTTTATTTTTTATTTTGATAAAATATTTGGCCGCGACACCATCAATGATATCATGCATTCGTTGAATACCATATCTATGCGGTTTAGCTTTACAACTAAACACTACTAGAATTTGGACTTTTTGCAAGAGTAGCACTTACTTGTTGCAAGAGTGTGAATGGCCCTTGCAAAAGAAATGACATTTCTGACACAAGAAAACCTGTTGCAAGGGTGTCCCTTGCAAAAAGTAACGCATGCAAAAGATTTGATGTTTACCCTTGAAATTGTCTCTTATCTACTCTTGCAAATAATAATTGAAGACCCGTGACCCGCTAGCAGAGCCAGATATTATATTTTAATGAATGTCCTTGCAAAAACCTCATTCCATGCCCTTGCAATAAGTCTAAAGATTTGAGACAAAACATTTGCAAGGGCTGACCCTTGCAACAAGTTTTGAAGATTCCGTTTTTATTATTTTATTCTGAAGGCCCTTGTAAGAAGTCCTACACTACCCTTGCAAATAATCTGGTTATTCTGACAACTACTAATTGCAAGGGCTTACCCTTGTAACTTGTTTCGTACTACAGTGCAGAGCCTTTTCTGTATATTTTTAATGTCTCCCTTCAAATTGAATTTATTATGTAAACCACAGCAACAAGAATTACAGCAGTAGTTTGAAAAGAGTATGAGATACACAAATATTTAAGATACAAAAATAATTCGGAAACTTAAAATTAGAATATTTGTCTTAAACAGTGAAACCTTACAAAGTAATTGAGAAACAAAATAATTCTCCAAATTGCCATACATCACATTGTTCCAAAATGAAAGTCTACCAATTAATAACCATCTTCATCGGATTCATCGTCGAGGTTAAACCAACCAAGTGATTCCTCAACTTCATGCATGTCATACTCTTGCTCCGTATCATAACCTTCATCACCTTCCTCTATGGGGTTGTCGTTATCCGCCAATGTTTGTGGTGCATGTGATGTTGTTGGTGTAGTCTCCATCGTATCGTCTACTAGTTCGAACTCGTTTTCCTCGAATTACCACATGATCCCAATTGAAGCCCTCTTCATTTGGTTCCAATACCGGGTTATCCGTCCTTTC
This sequence comes from Carex parvula, assembly GCA_025461045.1. Taxonomy (NCBI): domain Eukaryota; kingdom Viridiplantae; phylum Streptophyta; class Magnoliopsida; order Poales; family Cyperaceae; genus Carex; species Carex parvula. The sequence goes on from JAJGRW010001481.1 coordinate 140,307, forward strand.
CTCTTGATAAAATTCAAAATTTTCATCGGGGTCCTCCTCGACACGAAACTTCCCTTTTGGGCTTGTTTTCATTGCCACCCACCATGGACGTCTATCACGATTATCCGATGCATAAGGAATGTAGACTACTTGAATTGCTTGACATGCCAATATATAAGGCTCAAAACCTTTTAGCCGAGAAGTGTGTTTGACCTCCACAATTCCGTGTTTTTTGTCCTTTTTTATCCCGTTGATTATGTCAAACCAAATACACCTAAATAGAACGACATGGTTGCCTCCATCATAATTTAGCTCAATTACCTCTTGGAGAATACCATAATAGTCGTGTTGCTCACCATTTTCATCCCACTCTCCTTTGATGCACACACCGCTACTTTTTGTTGCCTTGTTTTTCCCATAATTTTTGGTGTGAAATCGAAACCCGTTGATGTCGTACACTTCGTAGCACTTCGCTTGTTTCGATGGCTTGAGTCCTGCCTTTCGAATGTATTTATCACAACTATCATCGGAGAGTACCTTTGTTCGTAACCAATCTCCGTAGTTCTCTTGACGAACTTTGTCCAAATCTTGCGGTCTTGTACCACTGTTGAGCATGCATGTATCGAAGTCTCTACAATTCCAGCATATACAAAAATAAGAATTTGATAGTTTTGACCAGATGCAAGTCTTGAAATTTCACAATATTATGCAAATAGGTAAAGCATGACAAGATAAGCATCGCCATGCTGAATTTTCCATTTAGATGAATTTTTATGATTTTAAATCGATTTTTGAATCTCTGTTCAGAAAAATAAAAACTGTGTCAGAGACTCGTCATGTGAACTGCCCCTAACAAATCCCTTGATTACACATAGCTGCTGACCATAATATTATTTTATTTTTTTGTGGCATATAGTACATGAGGTGACCATCATTTCTATATGAAGCACTAAAATTCTGGTTTAGCCAATTGGTCACAATAAATTTCTGAAGGTCAGCTGTTCAGAATTGTCAAAACAGTCAGCACTAGTCAAACTCTTGAACAAACTCAACCAAAAAAAATGTAAAAATTGCAGAAAAGTTTTAAATATGGTTGTAAATGTCTTATGTACAGTTTTAAATGCTTTATACATGGTTTTGGCCATTGGTTGTTTTTCATATCATTAAGATAAACATTAATTAGGTTTGTACCTTTCATACTTGTCACGGATCTCGGGACAGTTGTGAAGGACATAGTAGTGTGCTGCTTTGTAGTCCTTATCATCGAGAACAAATTCGCTTTTCCTTTCCAATGGGACGACCCAGATTATCAAATATCGAAAGCCCTCCTTGCGAAGGGTTACTCTTTGTAACTCGTTGTTGGCCATTTCGAGGTTTTTCTTCAAAATAATGTGAACAGAAGGTAGATATCTCTTGACAATTGTCGCTTCGACAATTGAACCCTCAACACGTGCCTTGTTCGTCACTCTCATCCTCTGTTCTTTGTTACGCCTATAATTTCAAGAGTTGGTACGAGTAGTTAGTTAGACATACTATTATGGGTTTGATTGGTACGTACAAATCTTGGCAGTGAAGTGTTTTCAATTGTAATTATAAAAAATCGAGGCAAAAGTGCAAACCTTTCACATGGGTACATCCACCGAGACCCTACTGGCCCACCCATTCTAGCCTCGTGTGCTACATGCACCACAAGATGCTCCATTGAATCAAAGAAACTTGGCGGAAAAATCTTTTCCATTTTGCAAAGTGTGACGACAATATCCTTCTCCAATTGGTCGATACGAGATGGTAAAAGCTCCTTGGCACATATCTCTCTAAAGAAGCTTGAAATCTCGCATAGAACGTCCCACACTTCGTCCGGGACAAAGTCTCGAAATGCGACGGGAAGTAGGCGCTCCATGAACACATGCAAATCATGGCTCTTTAACCCAATTAGGGTGTTTGTTGTGAGGTTAACACACCTTGACCAATTCGATGCGTAGCCATCGGGAAACTTTACTATCTCCTTGAGCCATGTCAAAACCTTCCGCTTTTGTTCTAGAGTAAGTGCGAAGGGAGCCTTTGGTTTACGCATCTTTCCTGGGTGTTTAGGGTCTGGGGTCAGGTGTTGATTGTCACGATCGCAAAGGAGAAGCCAAATCTTTCCTTGATTTCTCATTATCCTTGGTTTTGCCGCCTATGTCTAAGAGCGTGTAAATCAAATTATCCGCGAAGTTCTTTTCCAAATGCATAATGTCAATATTGTGCGGTAAGAGATTGTCTTTCCAATATGGTAACCTCCAAAATATGCTCTTCTTTTGCCAATGATGGGTATCGGCATATCCGCGAATTTGGTTGTTTTTCTTAGTTCTACCCCATTCGATCTCATCTAGTTGGGTCACTTCCTCGAGCATCTCCTCACCCATTTTTTTGGGCGGTGGCCCACCATATTCGGCTCTTCCTTTTATGAAATTTTTCTTATCTCGACGAAATGGGTGACCCGGAGGCAAGAAACATCTATGACAGTCGAACCAACTTGCTTTCCCACCATGCACTAGTCGAAAGGCCTTTGTTGCGCCTTGGCAATAATAACACCCTAATCGTCCATGTGTACCCCACCCACATAACATCTCATAGGCGGGATAATCACTCACCGTCCAAATAAGTGATGAATGCATCTCGAAGTTCTCTTTTCTAGATTCATCCCATGTCATTTCTCCAATCGACCACAATTTATTCAACTCGTCAATTAAAGGTTCAAGAAGAATGTCGATGTCCCGGCCCGGATGCTTTGGTCCGGGAATTACAAGCGCAAGGAACATGGTATCTTCTTTCATTAACATCCCTGGTGGTAGGTTATATGGAAAGACAAACACCGGCCAACATGAATATGGAGATGCACTCGAGTTGAAAGGCATGAAACCATCCGTCGTTATACCCAAAATTACATTTCTCACCTCCTTCGCGAAATCCGGATACTTGGCCGCGAAATGCTTCCAAGCCTCACCATCGGCCGGGTGCACCATAACCCCGGGAGGCTCACGCTTACCCTCCTTGTGCCATCTCATATTTTTTGCATTTGCTTCGGTCAAGTACATCCTTTGCAATCTTGGAGTGATAGGTAGGTAACGAAGTACCTTTTGTGGAACGGGTTTTGCATTTTTATTGGGTCCCGGAGGCTTATATCTCGGTTCGTCACATACATCACAACGTGTCTTGTCCTTGTTTCTATCGTTGTAATAAAGCATGCAAAAGTTTGGGCATACATCTATTTTACATGTTCCATGCCCAACCCCTCGATCATTCGCTTGGATTGGTAGAAATTATCCGGCATTTTCGAACTTTGTGGAAGCATGCTCTTAATTAGACCCATCATTCCATCATAGCATTTTTGGCTCAATTGATGTTCCGCCTTTAACGCTAAGGCTTGTGTGACCGCCGACAATACGGTGTGGTTTCGCATTTCAATTGTCCGGTCAAGTTCTCTTCCCAAAGAGGTGTTTCCGATGCGGCGAGCATGTCGAAAATTTTTTTAGCGACTCCAATGGGTTGGTCTTCCTCCCAATCAAAATTCTGTCCAGCGGCTGCCCTTACCATATCTCCCATTTGATCGGTTGGTGGAGGGGATGGGGGATTGATACCTTGGTTGGGATACTCCTCGCCGTGCTTGTACCAAACCTCATATAGGGCGCAAAAACCAGATTTATAAAGATGTAGTCTCACGGTTTCCACTTCTCGACTATAGAGGTTTTGACAATTTTGACAAGGACACGGGATACACTTCCTTCCACATGCGTCGATAGTGACAACATCGGGCTTGGATAATGCCGCTTGCGCAAATTCTTGAACACCCCTAACAAAGTCGGGTTGAAGACGTGTCCTTGTGTTGTACATCCATTGACGATCGTTAGTATTCATTTGATTACGTACCTGTACCATAGAGGCATTAGCTATTTTAAATACCGTCAACTAATGATTCACATGTTACATATATTTGAACACTGCAACTAATAGAAGCACTGTCAACTCCAATTATTCACACGTTACACATGGGTTGTTCAAAGCCAAAGCAATTGTAAACAATTTCTTATTAGCATACAACAGCAGGGGTACAACTTTTTGGTTGAAGTCCTTTGTGGCATTCCATCAAACATATCTTGTGCAGAAATAAAATTAAATTCAAAGTATTGATAATGTACGCACCTCTTTGATTCATAGGCAGCTGGCGACTTCGGCTAGTGCGGAGAGAGAGAGAGAGAGAGAGAGAGAGAGGGAGGGAGGGAGAGAGAGGCAGGGATGAGTGAAATGTGGCGATTTGGCGACTTAGCGGATACGCTCAAAAGCGCGAGTCTGGGAAATGGAAAATGAAATAAAATGGTATGTCTCGGGGTAAAGGTAAATTAAAAGGAGATGGCAGTATTTCCATCGGAATACCAATATAAATAGTGGCATTATTATTTTGAATTCATTTCGGATTTTGTTGCGTACCCACTTTGTACGCATGAAATTCACTTAATTGACACCCTTCATTTCAGTTTTGTAACATACCAACATATCCAAGAAACAAAACACAAAGATAAACTTACATCTAAACTAAGCAAGTTGTCCTTTAATGTTACATTAGTAACCTCCAGTGATAAACTTAACATAAATTCAGAAAAGTCACTTGCTGCTAAAACACAGTGAATTCCCTACTTAATTGACAGATTACGTTAACGTCGATATGTTTTGATGTCTACTGCATTATTACACTAAGACTGGTCAAACACAAGGCTTGGCACTTCACTTCCCATTGTTGGGCTCACCTCCCCCTCCGATATCACCCCCACCACCACCAGTGTCACCTTCATCTACACCAGAAGCCTGGACATTTGATGTGAACTCCTAGAGAAATGCAGAAATAATGCATTAGTCATGCAAATTATTACATATGAAAGGACAGTAAAAAATAAATACCAATACTATGCAAGTATTACTCCTAAACAATGTAGGTTGACAAAATAAAATCTATTGATATCACCAAACCTTCTGTATACACACTTTGGTGAATATAAGTTGTATCACACCAACAATTGTTTAGTAATTGATATAGCGTGTATACATCGTATCACACCAAAAATTTGACAAAAACCTTCTGAATATTCACTAAAATTTACACTATTCTGAATATTAACCTTCTGAATATTCCCCAAAAATTACACTATTCTGAATATTAACCTTCTGAATATTCACTAAAAATTACACTAACCTTCTGAGTACCAAATTACCACTAATCTCAACACAGTAATTTCGGTGAATATTTTCTAAAAATTACCTTCTGTATTCTTTCTAATTAAATGGTAAGTGATACAAACTTTGGTGAATAGTGCCTTAAGAAAAATTACAGAAAAATTAGTGCCTTCATAAAATTTACTAATTGTAAAATTAAATTCAACTTACAGAAAAATTAGGAGGTTCCGCTCCTGTCTTGGCAAATAGTGCCTTCAGACATGCCCTGTTGTACTCATTTTGTTTTCTATTCTCATCCATTTCAGCCCGGTGTCGCGCCTCTTGGGCAGCTATATCCTGAGCAAACCCTTTTCTATTCTTGTCCATTTCAGCCCGGTGTCGCGTCTCTTGGGCAGCTATTAACTGCTCCACCTCCTCAGCCGTGAATCTCTTTCCCATTTCAGCCGAAGTGGCAGTGCTTTTGGTAGGCTCCGATGGGGATGCCTCCATTGCCTCCACCTCTCGGTTGGCTTTGGACATTCTTGACCGTTGTCCAAAGCCGTACACCCTCCCTCTCTTGTCCTCTCCCTTCACAGCAAGGTTCCAGATAGCTTCATCATCCATTTCATTCCCATTGGCCACTTTCAATGTTTGAAACAGTTCCTACATTGGTTCAGTTCACAATAGATCAAGTCATTCAAGGTTTCACAACAAATAAACAACACTTTAAAAAAAGCTGCTAATTGACAGATTAATATTCAACACTAATGAAAATTCAACACTTTGAATGTGCACAAATGAATAGAGACGAGAGGGTTGTATACCGCTGTTTTTTTTCGCTTTGTCGCTGACGTACACTTTCCCAGCCGGGGACTTCTTCAAGTGGGTTCGATCAAAAACATCCTTCAAATCAACAGCAGCCCCCTTCTCAGCAATCTGAAAGTTTTAGAGAACGAAAATATAAGATGTTAATCAACACAACCTAATGTAATATAGAAATTATAAGGTGTATTAGTACTAAAAAATGTCAGGGTTAATTCAGTACTAAAAGATGTTATACCAATTTTAGCTTGTGCCTGTAAGAGCTCCTGGATCCACCCACATGACCGACCTTATTCAATTGATCTCTTGTTCGGTTGTCCCGGTTGATTTCTGAATTTTTCTCCCATCGGGGATTCCTCCAAATGTCGCACAGACCCTTCCAGTGATCAACATTCTTGCACCACCGTGGACAAAAATCTTTCCATAACTCCTTGTTTGAGCCTAATTTTTTCTTGCACGCTCTTCTAGTGTCGTTCAGTACACGATACCAAGCTTCTGCAGCTATATTCTCGAATACATCGAGACAACGCCCGACATCTTCACCATCAGCCCAAGAGTACCGCTGCAAGAACTTCGATAGGATTTGTAACCTCACCCTTGATGGAAACATGTTGAACGACCTGAGGGGTCCCGGCATGCATTCACATGTTAACAGTCTTATTGTTGGGACTATCTTTGTATCCTCAGGTTCTGATGTGAACTCAACGTCACCAACTACCTTCAGCACAGGCCTGCTATCTGGGTGCGTCGGGCCGCGAGGCTTGGCAAGGCCCCGTACACCCTTCACATCGGGCTTCTTCCCCTTCCCACTTCTCTTTCTCTTGTTAGTCTGCACCGTAGCTGCTGACCAATCCAGGTCTTTACCACTGGCTTCATTAGCTTCAGGACAACTTCTAAGGGTTCGGCACCTATGGAACCTCCTACTGCCATCGTCATCCAATATCGGTATTTCCGCGCCCGACCCCCCTGAATTGTTGGGCTCAGCTGAGGGCATCGTCGTGTCAGACGATGGCTGAGTGGCAGCTGAGGGCTCAGGTGAGGACTCAGCTGAGTTTGGCTGCGATGAAGACTCGGGTTCAGAGGTCGGAAGGGGAGAATCAGCTGATGCATCAACTGTCCCATTGTCAGCATCTGCAGTTGAGTCAGAATTTGCACTAAATTGGGGCGTGTCAGCTGCTGTGTAAGTGAAAAGGGGGTCAAAGTTGTCAGCATCTTGGGCAGTGTTCCGATTAAAGGTGTTGTCAGCTGTCTCATTGTCAGGCTGAGGCTCCGACTGGGGCTGGGGCTGGGGTTGGGGCTGGGGCTGGGGCTGGGGCTGGGGCTGGGGCTCCGACTGGGGCTGGGGCTGGGGCTGGGGCTGGGGCAAGTAAGGATTGGGGCCAAAATAGGTTCTGATCCTGACCGGGCTTGATGGGTGCTCTTCCGCCTCATTTTCTAGAATAGGATTAAGCCGTCCCGATCTTCGGCGACCATCATGGTCGCTGCCCATAGGTTTTGGTCGTGCACTCTTCCTCTTAGTGGAATGGAACTTCGATGGCTTGGTTCCAGGTTGCGCCTGCCGAGGCTGAGGGGGTGGCAGTGGTTTTAAGCTGCTAGATCGTGTCACCCTCCCCGTGCCACTTCCCTCCACACTGGCTCTAAGCCTCGCGGATACCCGGCGAACAGATATCACGTACCCCTCGGCATCATCACTGTTATCCATGTTATCTGTGACACATAAACTCAAGTGAGCGAAAATTTTAGAGAACAAAAGTATTAGAGAACAACAATAACTAAGGGTTAATTTTACGGCAACTAAGTATTAGGGTTAATTATAAAACCCTAAATACCAACAACCTAGTATCTAAAAACTACTAAAAGGAAATCAGCAAGTGCGTGGCAGGTACTAAAATATGACGTGTGCATGGCTAAGGCAGCTACTACCAGATCCCAAAAAAAAAACCAGCAAGTGAACGGTAAAAGGAAACATTTGTAAAATTATGATTAAATATTCAGACTGAACAACAATGTCACTATCGGGACTCAAGTAAGAGTTCAAACAACTACCTACCCTAATTTCTTAAAACCTAAAATACATGACTGTTACTTAGAGAATAAAAGAATTTTACCTTAACCTAAAATACATCCACTTTAACTAGAATTGTATGCATTAGTTAAATATAAGCTCACAATATCATAAGCCCCGACAAAAATGTAAATTAAAAACCCGTTAACCCCCATAAACCCATTAACCCTCATTCTAGCAGCTCAAATTAATGGCAGAAAGCTTTCCAGCATTCTAAAGGCATTGACTTAAAAATGAGACAACTCCAAATGCTTGAAATGTGGTTACATACTAATTTAATCACTTAGTATTTACCCATCATAAATTCAATAATTAGATATTTCCCCATCAACATTTCAAAATTAGTTATTTACCCATCTAAACATATCTAATTTATTAATATCCCCATTTTTTAATTTAATCACTTAAAAATTGAAATTAATATTAATACAAAATTAAATGGATTGTTTTGTCCTTGCTGACAACCGTAGGAAGCAAAGAATATGATCTGAGTTCGTTAATGGATCTCAAAACAAAGGCTCTCAAGCCTAGTGATTATGACAGTAATATGATTTCAATTTCGCATCCCCCGCCAGAAATGCAAACAACCACATGAGATGAGATATTTAATAGAGAAGTTTTCATTTAGTTAGACAAAAAGTGGTAGCAGGTCAAATATGTCCTTAGCTTCTTTGCTTGAAAGATAAGTAGAAAACTCATCAGGAAAGAGGGCCCCTATATCTAGGCTAGGCCAAAAGGAATCCAGCTGGGATCCACACACAATAAGTGAAAGCTGCTCTGTTAGAACAATAACCTAGCAATAGCCTCAGAGGGATCCAGCTGTCTCGGCCATGTTAACAGAGCGGTTTGAAGCTAATACAGCGCAAATCACTTATAAAAAATAACACAAATCAAACTGTGTGAACCAACAATAAGCCAAAACTGCTCTGTTAAAACACAAACCTAGCATCTTATCATTTTCCCCCCATTTGCGCACAAAAAAATTCGGCCCCCGCCCAAAGCATTCTCTTCTGCCTCTTCAACATGTTAATTTCGCCCCCTCTTCCTTCATTCCCCCAGCTAAAACCTCTGTGGCCTCCTCTCACTGTTGCCCAGCTACAATCGTTATACACAAATTTCAACCCTCTGAGCCCGCACCTTACACCTATTGACACTTCTCCGAGGCTGTTTTGGAAGCTCATCACATCGATTTGGCAAACCTAACTCCAAACGGAAGTGATTAATCAAAATCATTCCTCAAGGTCTTTGATATTACTTCCTCTTCATGTAAGTTGAAACCTATTTTCGGATTGAGGTCTATTTTGTCGATTTATCTTCAATTTTGTCAAATCACTCTTGAAATTAAAACCTGGCTCTTGATATTTTGCATACAACAACTGAAGGTGTTTTGTACTGAAGTTATCTTGAATTCTGGAGTTGTTTTGTACAGTTGCTAAATTCAAACCCATTGCTTTAATGTTTTCTTTCCTTTTATTGAGTTATTAGCTGCTTGGTACTGACCCTAATTTGTAAGAATAGTAAAATTTCCTAATAAAAAAGGTTGATAATACAACTGTTGTAAAAAGAAAAAATTAAACAACTACCCCAACATGATTCATCAAAAAGAACAAACTTACTTTTTTCAGGAGTGTCATACTTCTTTATGACACCCTTGGCATCAAACAAGTGCATGTTAGTAGTGCTAATAGAAGTGGTCAGCTTGAACCTCTTTTCCACCCCTTCTTGCAAAGCTAAATTCATGTTTTCCTCTGACAAAATCACCTCAAAATGTACATTGACATCGTCATTGTGCTCACGATAATCCTGTAAACCAAGTAAATACACAGTCCAATCAACAAAAGGAACGGTTTCTTTAATCATTTATTGCAGAGATAATTTAGTGTGATTGAGTGCAAAAGTCAATGATACCTTGATGAACGGTTCCTTAATTTTGTCAGTACCAGTCATTAGCCCCTCCAGAAACTCTTTGTAATCCTGAGTCCATCTTCGTACCGGCAACTCGGTAATTTTCAAAGTTGTATTATCAACTTCTTCAATAACTCCAGTGACTGTGTATGTTAATCCAGCCTCTTTCGTACTAGTTTTCTCAATAGAACCCTGAAATCAAAGAGTCCAATGGCAACAATCCAAAAAGAGGAAGGTTTATGTTGTGCCAATGGCAACAATGCTAAAATTTCAGGTACCTTCAAAGAGTCCAATGGCAACAATGCTAAAATTTCAGGTACCTTGTGCCAAATGGGCACATTATTAACTAAAGCAAAACGTAAATGTATCATGGTTGCTCACCTGGTGCCTTGTTCCAAATTGACCATTTGGCTGGAGAGGGTTTATGTTGTTGCTTCCCCCAAAATCCTGGGCCATGGAGATAATTGTACTAGCCAGACTCTGTTCACCGTGGTGGTATGCCGAATGCTCTGAGACATAACCAGAGAATTGTGCAACCTATTGAAGAAGTGATGCAATGGCATATATAAATTTCATATATATTCCCAATAAGCACATTATCATGGGTCAGCCCATTACTTCCTAATGTCTTTACTGTGATTGGATTTTTCTCTGCGTAACCTCTATTTGGCATGAATGCCTTGGTAATCAAACCTGTGATGTTGTCTGGATTAACAAAGAGCATAAGGGGTATATCCATTTAAATAAATGACAATGCTGAATGTACCTAACTGATTGCAATGCAATTCCATACTTAATAAGCACTTCTTTCAAAAAAACATCTTTCCTTTCAAAAAAAACATATTTGCTGTAATCAACCCTCATTGCTGCCTATAACACAATTATTCATTGTTTTTTTTGGAATATAGTAGGCGAAAACCAATATGGCTCCAAGAAAATCTGGTCTGTCAAGATCAAAAGCAACTAAGTACAACAAGAGGAAGCGCACAACGGATCATCAGGTTCAGAATGTGGACAGCTTGGATGGTACGGAAGAATGTGATATTCCACCATCAAAGAAAAAGGGACGAGGGCCCGGAACTATGCGAGACGCGACATTCGTCATCGAAGATCGACCGGAGATTTGGCCGGTTGGGGCACGCGAGTTTGCGTGCGCGTGCGAAGTAGACGGAAGGCAGATCACTACTGCAATAACTAGGCTTGCCCTTAATTACATGCCTAGCCCATTAAGAAGTTATCATGCCTTTGATCCAATGACAAAAAAAAATGTCGAGAAGGCATTTCTGGTAACATCAAACCCATATATTTTTGTAGACTGCAAAATTCCTGTTTGGAAGTTCTACTAATTAGACCATTCTAGTGTGTGCTCTGATCTGTTCTTCATCACATTCTATTTACAAAATTGTACTAAAAAATCATATTACAGTAATCATATGGACGGTTGACCGCTGAAAAACCCCAACTTACTAATTGTTGTATAGTTTATTCTACACAATTTAGCTTCAATAATAACTAATAGGCTCCTGGTCTAACCCTCTTTTTTTTTAAAGGAACGATTTAGATACCGCCATGGGGAAGATGTTGACCATTGTCGAACAGTGTTAGATGCCATAGCTGAAAAAAGGTATGCTGAGGAGCTGCACAACGCAAGAAACAAATGCTTCAAAAAATATGGTTGGGAGATACCCTTATGGAAGGCCGACGTGCCACATTGGTGCCTTGACCCCAAAAAATGGCACGGTCTCTGTGACATCTTCAACACAGAGGAGTGGCAAGAATTGAGGAGACAAAATGTAAAAAACCGCCTGGCGAGAGGACATCAAGCTGCCCACCACGGTGGATCAGCAAGCACCCGCCAGCATGTGGCCAAAATTGTAAGCTTAGTAATAACTGTTTTTTTTTTCAAAAAATTAAATATATTCACATATTACACTAATAAATCTGACTTTGAATACTTTTTGTTCATTCTTTCTCATGTGGAGGAAAAACTTAAAAAGGGAACTCCAACGTTGGAGGAGATTTATCTACATATGCATTGTAGACTAGAAAATGGAAAATCACCTGTGATTTCTCAATATGAGGCTGCAGCGGAGGGCATATCTGGAACTACTGAAAATGATGATACTAATGGCATCGTAAACCCACCACCAGAGAAGAGCCCCATACAGCCTTTAACTTTCGATATGAACTCGTTGCAGTTCACCAACGATAGAGCAAAAAAAGTATATGTAAGTGGTAATCTTGTATATTCACCAAACCTGGTTATTTTGAAGTTTGTATCAACAGTTCAGATTATATTAACAGTACCAACCTTGGCATAACTAGGAATAGCATGAATTTTAAAAAAAAATTCTACTTCATGTTTGAATGGGGCAAAACTATTTCTATTATTGTTAATTTTAAAAATTGGGTATATTGTACAAAGGAGCCCACAACTGTAGTGGATGTGTAATATTTTCTCACAAGGCATGGAGGCAGATTCAGTAACTAATCTATACTACATATTAACAAAATTACATCAATTTATTTTGTATTATCTACATTTATCAATAATGTACTTTAATCAGCTGTGGCATCTCATAGGAAGATGTTACTGAATGGAGGGCCGATGAGGCAAATGCTGACAAGGACGAGAGCACTTTGTATATTGATGCTATTGGGGGATCAAGCCGTGGCAGGTTGCGAGGCTTTGGAAGCGTGCTTGACGATAAGCTGCCAACAGCAACTACACGAGCCAAGGCAACCCGTGCACCATCTTCTATTTCTGGGGTGACAAATAATGGGTCCGGGAAAACTTACACTGATAAAGAAGTGGCTGCACTCTTAGCACAAGAACGAGATCATCGTCTTAATGAGGAGCGGGAAGAGAGGAAAAGAATGGAAGCAGAAAATAACGTCATGTTCAAGCAATTATTCGCAATTGTGGGGGTGCAAAGGCCTAACTTCGAGGTACAGTACAGTATTATTTTCAATTTAAATTCCAGGTTTGTTAGTTTTGAACTAATAAATTTCTCTAAAATAATTACTTCTGAATGATAAATTTCAATTGCTAAAGGTTGTATTTTAGTGCAACTATTTTTATTAGTTGTCACATAGATTCACCAATTAACTTGGGAATTATTTAAGACACAGTGACACACAAGAAAATATCAACATGGTACCATTCCAGACCTTAATTTTATAACTAATTACTTCATGGCAGTCTCCATTTGCTTGGTTATTTCAAATATGCTCCTTAGTTAATAAATTGATTAGTCACTTCTTGTGATTCATGTGTTAAAGAATTGTTCAAAGAAATATTTTTTACTGTCAATTTCTGATTTTTATATTTGTTGTCACTTGATTTACTGTGTATTCCTGATTGCTAATTTTTCATGTGAAATTGTAAACTTAACTAGATGATGTTAATAGTACTCACTAAACAAATGTTTAAATGTCCATATTCTAACAAAATCCTACCATGTTTAATGCTTAGGGTCAAGGTCCCACAACTCTACCTCAACCTCATGAAGGAGCTTCAGGAATGCCGAATGCCATCTCTCAGGTATCATATCAATAGTTCGAACCTTATTTTTTTTTAAACATATGTTGTATTATGAAAGCCTTTTGTTTCTGGCTTTTTAGGTATCGTACTTAAAAACATTAATAGCTGACATAATTTAGCTAGTATTTGGTGATCTCTATTCCAAGAATTATCCTTCCTCTATAATTAGTCGTGTATAATACTTAAAATGTCGTATATTATGAGGATAAACTGAGAATAATCAAAATCTGTATAATACTTAAAATGTCCTATATTATGAGGATAAACTGAGAGTAATCAAAATCTGTTTCAGCATGCAATAGAGTATGGCAGTTCTGGTATCATTTTTAATAAGTCAAAATAATAGGGTTTAATTGGTAAAAGTTACATTGGGTTTTAAATGCTCCTAGAACTTGCTTCTCCATTCTCCAGCTATTGAATAAGGTTTTCTTTGAATTATTTAATCTTCTTCTACCAAGTTTGGTCTCAGCAATCTTCCTATGTGTACAATAATTGCAATGCGATTTACAGTCCTGTGTTAGTAGTATCTATGAATTTACTGTAATTGTTCCAAAGCTGGCAAAAAAAAAAGGTAGTGTTACAATCCAAACATGCAGGTGCTTACCCTGCACCTTATGCTTCTCCAGTCTTGGTACAACATAATCTTCCAGTCTTGGTACAATGACAGTAAATTCAATGACAGTGCCAATACTAACTTACAATCCAAGGGGAATTTACTATTATGCTGGTCCGATCTTGGTACAATGTATTATCAACACTATCTTACATTCTATGCTAATGTAGGGTCTAGGTGCTGATTTTATAGAATCAAATGAGAGAGGCGCTTTCCAAGCACTCCTCAATGCGCAATCTGGACAAGAGGTGGCAACGTGTCAAGATGCACTCAACCAATGGTTCGGGGAAGAAAATGAGAACAACCGGCCTTTCTAGTGCAGGGTTTGTCAACCTTAATCACAGAATTAAAGTATTTTGAAGCTTAAAGTGGTGGCCCCTTTTTGTAAATTTTTGGCGATGGGTCATGCATATATTTTAGTTATAGGAACATGTTATTTATAGGTTGTGGTTGCAATCCTTTTTGGTCTTATATATGTTGTCATGCATGCTTGAATTTACTATGTTGATAAATGATAATTAAAATGCAAATCTCCATGTTTTATTGTGTTGTTGTTCTTATGTTTCAATGACAAATGTAAAAGATTTCTTTGTTGCCACTGGGTTGGTACCAAATTGGTACTGGTACCAGATTGGTACGGGAGGATTATAGAAATTGGGTGTGCTGAAAGTTTGCTGGAACGTTACTTTTTTACATCGGAATATACATACAAATATGGGGTAATATATTGCACGAAAAAGGTCCAAATAATATCCTTGCAAAAAAACTGGTGGGGCCCACCTCGGTTAACCTTGCAAAAAATCCGGTGGGGCCCACCTTGGTTAACCTTGCAAATAAACAGGGGGCCCCACCTTCAATACCCTTGCAAATAAACAGGGGGCCCCACCTTCTCTAACCATGTAATTGTTTAGTTCATTGCCTTGCAATAAACTGTGTGGGACCCACGTTCTTCAACCTTGCAAATACTAAGATGGGGCCCACGTTCTTTATCCTTGCAAATACTCCCTGCAGGTGTCAAATCTCAGACTTTTTGCAAGCGTAGTTATTTCAAGAGTAGTCTCTTGCAACAAAATTGGGAAAAGTTATTGCAAGGGTAGCCCTTGTAACAAGTCAAAATTCGAGTATTTACATGGAGGCTTGTTCCAACGGTGGTTTTTGCAAGGGTGGCCCTTGCAAAAAGTCTTTTTCGGGCTTGTTGCAAGAGTGAGCTCTTGCAATAACCGAAATTTTGCCCTTGCAAGAAGTCAAAATTCTAGTAGTGAAAGTCCATCAAACTCAAATTTGAATATAAAGAGTTCCTCTATCGTCCGATCCACGCGCATCGCATTAAGATATGTGCATGTAGCTTCAATATATTGCGTCTTGGCTTTAAGATTCGTGCTGATCTAGTGCGCAGGATTTTAAAGCAATTTCGATCTGCGCGCATCGCATTAAGATCTGTCCATGTCGCTTCAATACCCGTGTGTGTTTGCTTCAAAATTTGTGTTGATCTAGCTTGCACAGATCTTAAAGCAATTCAGACAGTAGAGGGACCTTTCAAATTCAAATTTGAGTATGATGGGTAAATTTGTGAGTTTTTGAAATTTAGAGGGGAAAATACATAATTTCAAACTTTGAAGAGGGAAATACGTAATTTTGAAGTTTTTGAGGGGTATACGTGAAATTCCCCCTATATATTATATTGGACACAAATGTCCGAAATTTTTAATAATAGAAAATAAAATAAATTAATATCGACATTGAAGAACGATTTGGCGGAATTTCGAAATATAACAAAGACGTTATGGTCCGTAACGTCCATGGAACGTTATGGACCATAACGGCCAGATTAGCACCTTAATTACCCACTGATTAGCAACATAAACACACGGACCGTTATGGTCCCGAACGGCCAGGGAGGCGAAAAAAAAAAAAAAAAACCCGGGACCGTTATGGTCCCGAACGGCCAGAGAAAAAAAAAAAAAAAAAACCCTAGCCGTTATGGTCCATAACGGCCAAAGAATTCTTCCATTGCGACAAAACTTCCATTTAGTAAATGGAAGAATTAATAAAAAAACTCAAAACTACATTTAAACTACATTTAGTAAATGATACATCTTTTAGTTACATTATGGACGGACTGGGTTCCACGGATTTTTTTTAAAAACCATAATTAAAATAATTAATTTTAAATAAACAACATGATTGCGGTCAGATTTACAAAAACCATCAAAACCAAATTGCCAATTCGGTCCGACAGCATTTTTTTCCACCGGACCGAATTGGCAATTCGGTCCCCCTCAATTTCATAGCCGTCCATGTAGCTATCAATTGGCAATTCGGTCCAGGTTTTTTTTTTTTTTTTTTTAGAGATACTAAGAAGAGCAAAAATAAAGAAATCTAACACTGAAAATTTAAATTTTTTATTTAAATTATTTGTTAGATTACTTTTTTTGATTTATAATTAGCATATTTATACTAAAACACACTAAATTACTTGAAATTATGTTGAATTACACTATATTACGATAAATTATGTTGAATTACACTAAATTACGCTAAATTACAATAACTCCGCTAATTATGTTGAAATACGGTAAATTACGCTAAAGTGGACCGATTCTGTGCCATCTTTCATGAATTATACAAAATAGTAAAAAATTTCCAAAAATAGTAAAAATTGGTACTCTACAAGTTCATTATATAACTACTTTACTGAGCTACTTGGATTGAATAATAGAAATGAAAATCTTAATCGGAAACTTCAACTCAAGTTTTGAGGCTCTTCCCTTTGTTTTTTGGCGATTTTAAATTTTGGAATCCGGCATCGTAGGCACGGACGCATGAGTATTTTTGCAAGCTTTCTGAAAAGTGGTCATTTGCTGAAATCGGACACTCGAGCGCCGTTTTATGACCGTTTGAAGTTTCGCCGTCGTTTTTCGCCTTTTTAGTGAAGATATCGTCCCTATTCATATGTAATTTACCGTAATTTACCGTATTTTAGCGTAATGTAATATAATTTAGCGTAATTTAACTTAATATAGTGTAATTCAACATAATTTCAAGTAGTTTAGGTATTTTAGTATGAGGAGGGATCAGGTTACAACAACCATTTTTTTCATTTTCAAAGTCCAAATCGACGATCCAAACCATTAACATGATTATCTAAATAAAATGTGATTGCAGATCAAATTTTCCATTTTTTTTTGAATTTTTTACTATTTATTAAGATGGGTACAAAATTCAATGGTCTGAATATGTCTATTTTTTGTAAAATACTTAATAAATAGTAAAAAAATTCATAAAAATGTAAAATTCGATCTGCAATCACATTTTATTGTGGAGATCATGTTGAACGGTTTGGATCGACGATTTGGACTTTGAAAATGAAAAAAAGTAGCTGTTGTAACTCAAATTTGTTGTAACTTGATCCCTCCTCTTTTAGTATGAATATGCTTCTATCAAATAATTTTAAAAAAAATTCAAATTTTGATTTCTTTATTTTGCTCGTCTAAATATAAATCTAAATCTCTAATAAAAAAAAAAAAATAAAAAAACTGGACCGAATTGCCTCTGGACCGAATTGCCAGTTCGGTCTGGCTTGTTTTTTTATTTTGTATGGCGTTCTGGCCGGTTTTTTGATTTTCTGTGGCGTTCTTTCTACAACCCGGTAAAAAACAGCTAGACCGAATTGCCATTTCGGTCCAGAGAAAAAAAAATCCTTCGGACCGAATTGGCATTTCGGTTTTGATGGTTTTTGTAAATCTCGCTGCAATCATGTTGTTTATTTAAAATTAATTATTTTAATTATGGTTTTTAAAAAAAATCCGGGTTCCACCTTCCACGCATTATATTAACATCTTCGGGAACTACATTTAATGTCATGATCCGAGACTATCCAATGGAAGAATTAATAAAAACTCAAAACTTAAGAACGTCCCTGCCCATTATGGACCATAACGGCCAGGGTTTTTCTTTTTTTTCCCTGGCCGTTCGGGACCATAACGGCGCGTGCGTTTATGTTACTAATCAATGAGTAATTAAGGTGCTAATCTCGCCGTTATGGTCCATAACGTCCCATGGACGTTACGGACCATAACGTCTTTGTTATATTTCGAAATTCCGCAAAATCGTTCTTCACTGTCGATATTAATTTATTTGATTTTCTATTATTAAAAAATTCGGCACAAATGTACATCTATTATATATATTCTTTTCTGATACGGATTATCTTCATCATTATTGTGATTTTCTTAAGTTTTGTGGCTGGTGTCAAGCATTTGTGTTTATTAATTAATTAGATTTTGGTTTCTGAATTCATAAACAAAGCTTGAGCAGCTAATTAGATTTTGGTAGCTACCATATGCAATTTGTTACTGGGACAATATATATGTAGAATGATGTTGTCCAAGGTTATGCATATTACATAATTTTCGATATACCTCTGGGCAGTCGTAAGGTAATATAACACCAACCTAACACAATGGACCAAGTTGCGAATAAAATGAATGAAATGAACATTGGGACATGGGAGCAAAAAAATAATCATTTTATAAACCCCTCTCCAGAATTTTCATATTTTATACTATTTCCCAAAAAAAATTAATTAATAGGATAGCAGATTTTCCTCTAGTGATGGGCCCACTTTCTTTTATTACCTCCGCTTCTTAATTAAGTTTAATTAAGTTGAAAAGAGAGAATAAGGATAAATCAGGAATTTAAAAAGGGACTTTTCTCTCGACACTCAAAATCTTAATTTATGCGTTTAGAATAGCGCTAGCCTAATGATGAATTTCACTTACCTTAACCATGATGAATTTAGATTCTTCTCTTTCGAAAAGATAGGTTCAGAATTCTGTTTTCTCTGCAGCTTGTGTTTGTACTTTGTAGTATCAGTTATTACTTATTAGAGATGGATTTATAGGAAAATTAGAATCGAAAGAAACTAATTACGATCCAGCCGGTGAATAGAGCGCAAGAATTGAGCGATGCCTCTGGAAGCGCGCCTAGAGAGTAAGCTGGCGATCCTCAGGTCGATTCACAGGAGGGATACCGAGACGGCGGAGCATTTCCGGAGAGCAACGTACGCGGACATCGTCAAAAACCAACAACAAACCATTAAGGACACCACACCCACCCCTCCACAAACTACAGTCCACGTCCCAACTACCCCAGTCAAACATACCCACCTCATTCTTGCTCCACAGGGCATTAATGGCAGCAGCACCAACCCTATTAACTACATAAACCAAAAGACAGGAAACAACAGTCTTTATAATGAAGAAGAGGGATGGACACTGGTTACAAGAAAGAAGCGCACATCTCTACCCAAGGGCAACACCCTGAATCCAAGCAGTAAGCTGAAATGGGATTACGCATGGCTGGTTCAGCAGAAGAGATGTTTTAAATGCTTCCTTAAGGGACATCAAAAACATCAATGCAAAAGGGAAATTAAATGTCACCTGTGTAACAAATCTGGCCATATCTCCAAGCACTGTGTTGCTACAGTTGATGAAAGAACTCCAAATGAAAACAAAATAGACACTGGCATACCAACGGCAGGAAAAGACAAGGAACACGACTCACCAATGAAGCAGATTCTGAAGAACACCACACCCAGACCTACAGATATGAAGAAGCCACTAAACTTTCTCCAGAACCACCACCTACGGCTTCTGAGCCAAGGAAGATGCCTTAAGTGCTTCCTTAAGGGGCACAAGAAAAATCAGTGCAAGAGGCCAATTAAATGCCTCATTTGTAGCCAACAGGGGCATACAGCAAGGCAGTGCACATCCAATGACATAAATGAGGTACAGGCCAATCAAGCTCAGGGTCCTATAAATTCTCAAGTTAGAATCCAACGCAATCAAGCAAATACACCAGCACCACAAGCCCCTACCCACCACTACAACCAAATGGCCAACAATGACAGCTGGGAGACAATGGATCTTATGGATCCTGATGAAATGGATGCGGGCAGGCGGGCAGCAGTAAGAGTCTTCTTACCCCCCAGAGGACAGCTCCGACGGGTCAATTCTTTCCTAGAAAGATCGGCCCTGGTTCTGGCGGGGCCTCACCAAATCACTAGATACTTGGCACACCGCCTCGCCGTCAAGCTCGCGAACTATTTTAACATGCAGCCAAGAGACTTCTATGTGACCCGAGTACACCAGTGTTACGGGGATTACATAGTGAGGTTCCCCAACGTAGCGCTCCGGGATCATGCGGTTGCAGTTTGTGCCTTTACCCTCAGCCCAAACGTGCAGTTGCAACTGGTCGAATGGTCTCGGGAAATGGCCGGGGTGTTTGATCCAACCACTCACACAGCAAGACTGAGGCTGTATGGCCTCCCTCTTCACAACTGGAATATTCACGACCTAGATATCGTTGTATCCGGGTTTGGGCATCTCTTGCGTGTTGAACCTTTTTTCAGAAATGGCAATCACCACGAACTTCAAGTATTGGTGGCATGCTATCACCCGATCAACATCCCCCACACAATCGACCTGTCAGAAGAACCCTACTCGACCATTGTCACTATTGTTCTTGAGGGATGGATGTATGAAGGCACAGCAAACATTCCTCGAGACGTTGGCAATATCAATGACGATGAAGATCCATTTGGGGGACAAACACAGGGACCACGCCGGCAGCACATGCCACCGCGCAGGACGGTACAGCAACAACGTACCATCACGACCTCCTCCACCACAGCGCACTCTCAAAACCACGGTCAGGTTGGCGGCCGGCAGGTGCCACAAGGAGCAACCGTCTCACTGGAGACAACACTGGAGACACCACAGACCGAATCAAATGGAGACAACGGCATAACTGGCCAAAAACAGAGTGGGGAGCAAAAAGAAGTTCGGAACTTTCTAAATGTGGCTAGCAGCGTGCTGTTTTGTCTCTCGTTCAAAAGGATGACTCTGCAAGAACGCTCCAAAACAGCTGTTGGCATTAATTGCCCTCCACAGCAACTCACATGGATGCAGCTTTCTGCTGAACCGACCGCAGCTTTTCCTCTGATACAGAGGCTGAAAAGGAATAGAGGCCTGTTAGCGGCCCACACAGGAAACGCAGACACTTTGGCATTTAAACCGGCCGCCCAACAAATTCGGACTGGGCCGATAATCCAGGAAATAGAGCCACAGAGTCTTGGGCCGGACCAGCAGCAAGTTTCGCACTTAGGGCCGCAGCTACAGCAAGGCCCAAACTTAATTCTTGAGGAAGACTTCGGGCCGCCTCCAGGCTTTGAAGGCCCTCCGGCCTTTGTTCAACCACGTCGTCGAAGCCCAAGGCTGCTGGAAAAACATGGGGGTAAATATATATCAATTCTCCACAGGGCCCAACAGTTAAGAGATAATACAAGCACTGAAGGAGCATCAGTGCCAAATATGAAAAAGCCAAGGACAGAACTGAAGGAGACGGTACAGCTCACTTATCTCCAGAGTGCAGATCCGTTAACACCACATCAGGCGGAAGCAATAGTCGCCACTGCTGGTATTGATTTGGGAGAGAAACTTCTTGACAACATCACCCGAATGGCGGCCATGCACACTGCGGCAGTAGCTGCGGTAGCCGGGGAGGCGTAAGGGAAGGAATGCAATCAAGTTGGTCAGTGCTACCCCCAGAAAGGGATTAGTGCTATGTATCTTGTGCTAGGAAGTAACTCTTTGTTTTTATGATTAAGCAAGTTTTAAATTGGAAAAGGGGGCCGGGTAGTATGGATAGCAGCAAGGCAGGAGCAATTACAATTGTACTGGGATTAAGAGGTGTATTAGATTTACTCATTAATGGAAGTTCTGATGTTACTTTGTCTCAATGAATTGCACAAAAATCAAATTCATAACATGGAATGTGAGGGGTATCAATGCAAAGGAAAAGAGATTGGCAATCCGTCAAACATTCAGAGTGCACAATCCGGATTTCATTTGTCTACAGGAAACGAAGATGGCTGATATAGACAGTACCATTAAAAATGAGGTCTGTGGTGCAAGATTCGATGGGTATCACACAATTAATGCAAGAGGAACGAGGGGAGGACTATTAATTGCATGGTCTCAGACAAAATTTCAGGAGATTGACTCAATACGGGGGGAATTCTGCCTCACGCTGAGGTTCAGAAACAGCAAAGACAACAGTGAGTTCAGTGTTACTGGAGTGTATGGACCGAGCACCAATCAAGGCAGACGACAATTTTTTGAGGAACTAAGGCAGGCAAAGCCAATGGATGACACGCCATGGCTACTTTGTGGAGACTTTAATCTAACTATTCTTGCAGAAGATAGGACGGACAACACAAACGATTGGCGCCAAACGGCAAATTTTGCAAGGTTAGTCCAGCAGCTAGGTCTAATAAACATGCCTCTTCACGGCCGCAGATTTACCTGGTCCAATGAGCGGGCCAACCCGCACTTGGCAAGATTAGATCGGTTCCTTGTCTCCGATGAATGGTGTTTGAAGTTCTCGAACGGGGAACAGGTGGCACTACCCAATACATCCTCAGACCATTGCCCGGTTATGTATTCGGCGAAGACGACTTTCGCAAAATCAAGGTTATTTCGGTTTGAAAATTTTTGGCTCCGGTCGCCGCAATTTATGCAAATGATCAAAGAAGCATGGACTGCACATGAACCTGCAACAGAACCGATTTTGTTACATGCCAAATTGAGTGGATTGCAAAGCAAGATTAAAGAATGGACAAATAGAGAAAATGGAGTAATTCGGCAGCAGCTTAAAACATGCGCCACTTTCATCAGTTGGAGAGATCAAGTGGCAGAGACAAGAACTGTTACACCTCTAGAGAAATTCATCACCTCTATACTCAAAAGAAGAATAACCGAACTCTCTAAAATAGAAGAGCAGAAGTGGAAACAGAGAGCAAAGGTTAAATGGGAAGTAGAAGGGGACCGTAATACAAGATTTTTTCACGCCACGGCTTCATTTGCAAAAAGGAGAGGAACAATTGCAGCTATTGAATTCAATGGTCAGCAGTCCAATAACCAACGGGATAAAGCTGCAGCTTTCTTTAAACATTTCTGTGAATTAATGGGGAAAGAATCGACATGCTTACCAACGGTGAACTGGGCCAGTCTATACCCGAATAGGCACCCCCTGCAGGACATTGCACGACCGATAACAGATCACGAGGTAACGGAAGCGGTTAAACAGTGGCCGAACGGTAAAAGCCCGGGGCCAGACGGATACACAGGCGAATTTTATAAACTATTTCTACAACACATGATGCCGGATCTGTTAGCAACTCTTAATTCGGTGCTGCAGCGACAACTTTCGCTTGGACCTTTAAGCACATCGTACATAGTCCTGATCGCAAAGAAAGAGGCACCATTGACACCAAATGACTTCAGACCTATAAGTCTTTTACATGGAATTCAGAAATTTTTTTCGAAAATCATGGCCAATCGGATTAAAGACAAAATGGCTGATCTAATAGACGACAAGCAGACGGGATTCATCAAAGGGCGGCAGATTACTGAAGGTTTTGTATATGCGCAACAGATTCTCCATCATTCTCGCAAAGCTAAAATACCCATCGCGGTGTTTAAGGCAGACATCAAAAAGGCTTTCGATACTTTAAATTGGGACTTCTTGCTTCAGATTCTAGTACAACTGGGATTCCCAACTGAGTTCGTACAGGCAGTGCAAAGAGGAGTACTGCAAGGGACTTCACAAGTGCTAATTAACAGATTGTTGGGGAAGAAGATAATTCTTAGACGTGGGGTACGCCAGGGGGACCCGCTTTCTCCGCTTCTATTTATCATTGGCATGGATTTTCTTGGGAGATGGATGGATAAGCTCACTACAAGCGGGGCAATACGACTACCATACAGAGATATGAAACCTTGTCTTTTTTATGCCGACGATGCTCTGATTTTTATCAAGGCCGAACTACAGCAGATGCAAGCAATCAAGGTGTTGATATTGGCTTTTGAAAGGATTTCAGGCTTGTCCATAAATTTTCAGAAATCAGAAATACTGTACTCGGAAGTTCCACACAACCAAAGACGGCAACTAACGGATGTGCTTGGATGTAAAGAGGGATCTTTCCCGTTTATATACCTAGGGTTGCCGTTATCAAACCGGAAACTACCAAAAAATGCGTACATGCCTTTAATTGAGAAGATGAACAAGAGGCTCGCGGGATGGACGGCCAAACATCTCACCATTGCCGGAACATAGTCCTTCTGAATGCGGTACTATCCTCCCTTCCTACTTACTTTATGACTGTCTTCAAATTGCCAAAATGGATGATAAAAGACATTGACAAGATACGAAGAAGGTTTCTCTGGCATGGGGTAACTCAGGAACGTCGCAAGATCAATCTTGCAAAATGGGAAATAGTATGCAAGGCCAAGACAGATGGCGGGTTGGGAGTGCCGGATCTTGGTGCTTTCAACCGGGCACTTCTACTAAAGTGGCATTGGTATTGGGCGAAGCCGGAAACAAAATTATGGAAACACATCTACCGACTCACTAAATCTACAGAGACATCGGCCTTGGGAATATCACTAAGAGACAATGACTTGCAACAGTTCTTTAAAGCCTCTATCAAGTTTACACCAGGAAATGGCGCAAGTATACGATTTTGGGACAATAATTGGGGTGAGGGCATCTTCAAATATATATTCCCAATATTATATACTTACGCATTAGATACAAACATCACACTCCTGGAGGCCAAACAAACCCAATCACTGCAGCCCTACCTAAGACAGCACCTCTCAATACAAGCACAGGAAGAATTGGAAGAAGCTTTGAGAATTCTAACAGAATACCATTTACATGATACAATAGAGGATGAAATACATTGGAACTGGGACAATAAGGGAACATTCACGGTCCGAAGTGCTTATCAGGCAATGATCCGCGGTCCCTCGGTGGGTTCACAACTTAGCAAAATTTGGGAGCTCAAAGTTCCCCCACGGATGAAGGTCTTCGGATGGCTGATGAGGTCCAATAAAATACTCACGCTCGACAATCTCATCAGGAGAGGATGGAATATGGCCAATAGATGCGTACTATGCAAAAGGGCAGCGGAAACGGTCAATCATATGTTCAATGAGTGTTTTTTTGCAAAGGCACTATATGTAGAGGTGGCGGCTATCACTCACCACACCACCACCGTGGGCGGGGCAATAAGCAATCACACAGCTGTTAGCACTGACCCGAGGTACAATAAGAAATTCAGAGCAATCTGGCTCATTACACAATTTGTATTATGGCGCGAACGGGGGGCAAGAATTTTCAGAGAGGAATGCAAAAGGGTCAGCGATTTGGCAGAGGAAGTACAGGAGCAGCTGAGATATACGAATATGAAGGAATTCCAATAGCCGGCCAAAGGACACCAATTTCCATTTGTTTTCATTAGTTTTCTTAGGCTCCCTTTCTGTTTTCTTTTTCAGTTTAATCTGTGTTTCATTCAGTTTTTAGCAACTACTTACAAGAGCTCAACTGTTTGAGCTCGGTCACTTTATATTTCAATGGTAGTTACCATCTCTTGTAACAGAACCGTGATTTCAATACAAATGGGGGCTAGACCCACATTTTTATTAAAAAAAAAAAGAATAGCGCTAGCCTAAACTATAGCATCCGGACTAGCGTCGTAGTTTATGGCGTTAGGTCTATGTTCCGAAACTTTAGCTAGATCTTTGTCCGAACACCATAGTTTACGGTGTTTTGTCTATCTTTTGGAATTTTTACCTATTGACCCGATATTTTTAGTTGTTTTCATTCCTATAAATAAAAAATTCGGTCAACAGGTACCATTTTTTCTTATATGATATAGGTGCATAGGATACGGATAAATTCTCAGATAAAAGGTCGATCAACATTCTAACATTTTAAACCCGCTGTTTCGGGAAAAAAATTGAAAAAAAGGAATCATGCAATCTGAACAAGCAAAGTATATGAGGTTGGTACATAACAGACTGAAGAAGAATGGCGAGAAATTTTTAGATACTTCATACATTAATTTGTGTAGTATTTGTGTCCAGCATATGTATGATTATTAGCAAATGCAAATAATAAGAAAATGAGGAGAGTTCTAATACCGAGTCCGACTACTATAACACTATTGTCATTTCAAACTAAATAACCACCACATCTTAAACTATTGGATCTACTTTAATATTCGTGCAAGATACTAGTGTCATTCCAGCTCTATCTTGTGCACGAATATTAAAGTAGATCCAATGGTTTAAGATGTGGTGTTATTTAGTTTGGAATGACACTAGTGTTATAGTAGCCGGACTCTCTAATACCTCATGCTCTTCATATCTCATCATACCTCATATTTTATATATTTGATTTTAAAGTCCAAACTGTTGATCCGAACCGCTCAACATGATATCCATACTAAAATATGCTTGGGATAAAATTTTATAATTTTTAGAATTTTTTTTACTATTTTTTAAGATAGATACAAAATCACATGGTCCAAAAACAGTGATTTTCTACTGATCTTAAAAAATACTAAACAAATTTCAAAAATTATAAAATTTCATCCCCAACCATATTTTAGTATGGGTATCATAGTGAACAGTTCGGATCGACAATTTAGACTATGAAAATGAAGATATAAAATATGAGGTATGATGAGATATGAAATGTACGAGGTATTGGAACTCTCCTCTAAGAAAATTAAAAATTAAAAATTTCAAACATTTATGAAAATATAAAGCTAATTATTATAAGTTTCACACTTTCATTTGCACTTGTTATTTTTATAAGCTTCATATAGACTTAACAGTGTATAGAGTTTATTCATTATAAATGTAGTTGACTAAATAAATTTGCACATGATGATTCGCATTTGTCAAAAAGAAATTCATACGAGTTTCGCCTTTGATGTATCAGAAAGGATGAACCCTGTAAAAATTCAAATTTGTAAAAAATTTATCTTTTCAACACAATTAAGTTCTAGGATTCACGCATATTATATTACCTGCGGGTACGGAGGAATGGTCCATGGGCGTTATAGTGGGAAAAATGGCACCACTGAGCTGGCTCCGTCACAAAACGGTACGACACATGAGTAGATTACGTGCTGTGATTCGCGTGTTCCGTGCCGTGACCATTCACGTGCCTTGACCATCTTTAGAAATTTTGGTATGGAACGTCACGTCACGTGAAAGATATAGTCACAGCACGTGGTCACGCGAGTTACGTGTGATTAAGACTGTTAGATCTTTATCAAATGGTGAATCTTGAATAAACTAACATGAATTATGATCAAATGGTTACGCGAGTCACGTTTAGTCACGGTACGTTTGGACACAGCGTGACTCCCGTAGCGTGACCATTCGCGTTCCGTAACCACTCATTGATATTTTGATTACAGTACGGCACGTGAAAAATTAACTTGGTCACAACTGGTACGAAACCAAAGTCACGGCACGTTTTTTCCATTCTAGTGAGCGTGAACATATATTTTTAGGCCCATCAAATTGGGTCAGTCAGATCGGGAATGAATTTTTGACAAACAGGTCACGTGTGGACTTGAGTTATCTGTGGGTATGGGGGTCCGGATCCCTTAAAGTAATCCAATCTTTGGGTTTGGATCGAGACCGTCCGATTCAAATTCGTCGCTCGAGATCGTTTCGGAATTCGAATTCGTCGTCGGGATGTGTGTGCACACTTCAGAGATGGATTTTCGCGAATTCGAATCGGACGGTTTCAATCCAAAACTCAAAGATTGAGTTACTTCGCTGAATCCGAATTCTGGGTATGCCAATTGTGAATTTTTAACAAACCGGTCAGTGTGGACTTGGGTATATTACCTGTGGGTATGGCCAATTGCCATTCCTACCTGTAAACCATCTAATCTTCCTCGTTGCGGTCCAGGTGAGCCGAGCTCACAGAGAGAGAGAGAGAGACTCCGCTAGGTTGAGAATTTGTTTTATTTCGCTGATTTGTGGGCCCAGCCATCAGATTTTTTTTTGTTTTCTTCTTTCCTCCATTCCACAGTATATTGGACAACTCCATTTCTTCAAATTTTTACATTTTCTGATTTATTTACAACTCCATTTTTCATGCTTTCGCTTTCTCCATTTGATTTCTATTATTCTTTCCCTTTCTTCTTATTTTATTTATTCTTCCATTTTCCCATTCATTTTTTTAAAGTCCGGCAGAGGGTTAATTTATTTTGGTTCCATGTCATGTGGTCAGTATAACATTCATACTGGGACCAAAATAAATTAACCCTTGTGGGCAAAGTTTTTCTGTTTGAGGCCTAAATATGTAGGCAAAGTTTTTTTTGTCGGCTATACCTTCTTCTTGCCTTGCCTCACACTTCCTTTGATGAATTGGAGTACATTAGCACATTTGAAATTTGCGACATAGTCATTTGATCTGTGATTTTCCATTCTTCTATCTTTGTCTTTTCTGTATCAGTTGCCTTATCAGGAACATTAGGTTTCGGTTTTTCTTTGGTTCCAGTGACAAAGTTTAACTTCCCCTTGCCACCGAGACCTGTCGTGACTGATTTGGACCACGGAATGTAATTTATTTTGCCATTGAGTATGATATTTGTGAGTGTTGTGTTATCGGATTGAGACATGTTGGTTTTCATGTTGTTGGTACAGTTTTAAAAGGATTTTTGGTTGCTGGTACAGTTTTTGGTTTCCGGTACAGTCAAGGAATTTCTGGTCTTAGGTTTTTGTTTTCAAGAAATTTCTGGTTTTCTAGTAAAGGAATTCCTGATTTTCTGGTAAAGGAATTTCTGGTTTCTGATTTAGAGAAAGTTTGTGTGGTTTGCTGAAATTTTGTGGTAATATTGATGAGAGCAGATACTTTATGGTGTGTACTAAGAATATATTTCTTTTGTGTGGTTTGCTGAAATTTTTTATTTCTTGCGAAAATATTGATAGAACAGTTGCTTTACGGTGTGTGCTGAGAATAGGTTTTCTTTGACTCTATTGACACTTGCGCCTATCTCTCTTGACACAGATTCGATCTGTTGTCTCTTGGCCCTTTTACTGATGTAGGTTTGAATCCTGCTATGATACCATATTGAATTTAAGAGTGGGAAAGAGAATGATGAACAATGATTTTATTGATCATATGTTCTGATTTTTACAAGGTCTATAGTCTATACACGAGTATTTATAGCCTAAAATCCTAGTAGCTGTTGGGCTAGTTTCTAAATTACAATGGTTGGTAATTACACCTTAATTGTGCCTTAATTACAAAGATTACTAGCCATTGTATACAAAAATAGAATGCTAGCTTATTTGTTACCTAAACTATGCCAATAATGAATATTTACTGAGGCTAGTATTTTATTTCTCAATACAATATGCAAAAAATTAAAACTTCACCCCTCGAAGCACAGATCTCAAGAGATCCACCGGACTTAGAAAGCATAGGCAGCAATGGCTACAGCGATCGCGACGGAGGCGATCCAGGAGGCAGAGAAGCATCCAGCGGCACTCGACTCAGGAGTGGTGCTAGGAGCCTCTGTTGGTGTTGAAGCAGATGGAGGAGCAGGAGGAGACGCAATTGGAGAGGTCTCAGGAGTCGAAGTAGGAGGTGAGACAGGTGTGAAAGTAATAGGAGCACCTAGAAACAGAAGGAAAAGATGGTTTCATATGATTCATTTTTAAAAACAAAAAAAAAAGTAGACTATGTATCATTACATACCATCAGGCTTGTTCTCAGCAGGTGGGGAATAGGACTGAGATGGGGTGGCTGCAAAAGGAATAATATAATACTAATCATTCAACTGCTCTAAACAAGTGATAAATAAAAGGCATATAAAAGGCGAAAATTAAGGCTAATTACTTACAGCTTGGTAAACCTGTCAACCGTGCAAATATTCCCAAAAGAGGGGCACTGCCGACTAAAGTTGGCTCTGTTTGTTGGTAGTTGGATCTTTCATCTGTGAATGCATCGTTTGAATCGGGACCGCCTACAAGAGAACCGTAAATGACATTCGGATCCGGGTCCTTGCTGTCATAATACTTGTCAAATCCCTCGGTGCAACCAAGTGTAGTGTTGAGAACAGCTATTGAAGGGATTGATGCACCTCTGTGGTGTGTGTGTCTCGGGTAATTGGAACCAAATCCGACCATGTAGCTTATGCCCTTGGGGTTGTTGCCAAGAATGTAGTCCACCTATTTAAGATTAAAATATTGATTTAGTGGTTAAAAGGTTAAAAGAAATTGGTGTTTGACAGTACATTTGTTTCAAGATGTCTATGATGGTACTATGCATAGCGCGGATTGGTCCGTACTATGGATCATTATTTATGTTTTTGAAAGTTTTAACAGTGAATCTGAACCGTTCAACATAATTTCCATATAAAAATTTACTTGTAGATCACTATTTTTTTAAATAGTAGAAAATCACTTGATCTAAACATTCTAGACCATTCAAAAGTAGTGATTTTCTAACCGTAAAGAAAATAGTAAAAAGATTCTAAAAAATGTAAAATTTAGTCTTCAAGTGCATTTTCATATGGAAATCATGTTGAACGGTTCAGATTGACTATTTGAACTTTGAAAACAAAGATATTGGTCTAATAGTACGGATCTATGCATAGTACCATAGCCTCACTCACTTTTCTTTCTTTTTTTTAAAATTGTCAGAGATGGGGGGTGGGAATGTACCTGAGATTGGGCAAATTTGAGGATATCAGCTGGTTGCACTTGACCATCAGGACAGTTTAGAACATTATTGGTCATGGCGAGGTAGTCAGAGTAAACAAGCATCAGGAAGGTTGCGCTCGAGACGTATTGCATGTTATTCCATTCATCAACATACAAGAGGCCCCCTGATTGAAGAACCAAATCATAAAATTTCACGTTAGAATTAATTCTGATATGTATTTATAGTATAGTATACTATTGGTTAATTAATGCATGGAGTGTGTTTGATCAACCTGGAGTGAGCTTGATGTTGTGCGCACTGTTCTTCTGAAGGGCAGCACACAGGAAGAACTCACCCTTGGCCTGATACTGTTTCAGTGTGTCGCTGTAAGTACCACCATTACCATAGAGCAGCATCTAAACAAAACAATAAGGATTTGTCAGTAATTATATATACCTGCAATATTCAAATCCTTATTGATCGAACAAAAAGGTATGAATTTGTTAAGTGGTCATATATTTGAGGAAATTAATATACATACCTTGGATAGAAGGACTTGAACACCGGCGTATTTGTTGTCCCAAGAGAATTCAGTGACAGCCCACCCAATTCCACCAAGGCAAGCGGCATTTTGAGTGGCGTAGTCGAGGTAGAACTGATCATTGGTTGCCACATAAAGCCATGCGGATGCCCATAACAACTCATCCTACCAAAAGAAAAGGAGCCGTTTACCAATTATAACAAGTTATTGGTACATGACATGATGCCTGCGTACAGGCAATAGTCTAAATATGAGGCATTATTTAGGAACTTCATTGTGATTGAATCTATCGAAAAAAATATGCTGTTTACCATCACTAAATTGAATTTTTATTTTAGTTATTGAAGAAAAATATTCTGTCCTCTTTAATTTTCTTCATTAGATGCAATCCATTTTTAGTGCCTACGAGGACTTTGATCCTTTTTTTTAAAGTCATTCTAACAATTTACCAGTTGAATTGCTATGCCAAAACTAATTGAGAAGTTCCTAAAATTGTTGAAAACTAAATTTATGGTAGAAATAATTTCTTACATTATAACCTGATGCAGAAGGATAGAACTTCTTAACACACTGAAGGCTATCATCATACTTGCCACGGAAAGAGTCAGCAAAGGTGAAGAGCTAAATTATGGAAAAAGAAGAGCAATTATAATTTCAGAATTCTACCTCCCTTTTCCTATAAGATGAATAAATGTTAGGAATCTTACGATAACCAGATGTAAACAATATTTATTTTACCTGCTTAGCATGTAAGACAAGGACATCTGCATAGAAAGAGTCATAATGCCTGAAAGCCAGTGAGGCAGCAGCAAATGCGGCAGCCGTCTCAGAGGCCACATCTGATCCACGATTAACTGTGGTGATTTTGAAGGCCGTCCTAGGCGTTGACATGTCTTCTGCTCTTTCCCAGCACAAGTGATCGCTATCTCCATCACCAACCTTTAAGTTTGCCATTTAAATTACTCAAAATATAATCATAAGGATATTTTTGTTTATGTGTGTATGCACATAAGGCTACATTACCTGGACCCAAAGGGCATTGGGTTCTTTGTGCGCCTTAATGAAATAGTCGGTACCCCATCTAATGGCATCAAGGGCATGTTTGAGCTCATTGGTAGCAACGAGCTCTTTCTCAAACTCGATTACAGACCATGAAAGTATTGTTACTGCATATGCCATTGGGAACCCGAACTTTACATGATCACCTGCATCATAGTAGCCTCCCACCAAATCCACCTGACCAAATTAAGCAATCATATTAATTATCATTAGGTATCATTGTTTCACTATGAAATTTTCTAAAGGATTAATCAGGTTTGTCTGAGCCTGTAGTTTCAATTTTTTACCAGTAACTTTTGGTTCAAAACTAAAAGGACAATTGGCTTCATTTTATTTTATGTGATCAAATGGATAAAATGGAAAATGGAAATGGCTTACCCCCTGTTGAAACCCATCAGTCAGACCAGAATCACCACGCCATGTGACTCGTTGATCACATGGCAACTTGCCGGACCTCTGTGCCTCGAAAAAGAACAAACTTTTTTGCAATGCATCCTTGTAGTCGTATGCAATTGCTGTTCTGAAGGTGAATAATAATAGCAATAATGCTAAGGTGGCTGACATTAATCTCGCCATGGCTCAACCTTAGAGAAAGATCAGATGGATATTTTCTATCTATTTACCAGACAATATGTCCAATGCAAGACTTGGCATCAATTGGGTTTCTTATAAGAAATGCAATAGAGGAGGATTGAAGAAGTGGGTGTGATTACCACGCTGTAGAATTTGGGTTTGAGCCATGCACGTTGGAGAGTTATAAGTTCAAATTTACTTGTTATATTATATGTATTTATGTTATTTAAAAATTAATTGAATTGGGACTTGTCACAATTTATTAGGCGATGACTTAATTTAAGTTATATATTTAATGAGCTTTTTCATTTTTATAAAGTGGCCTGCAATATGAATCGCCAAAATGCAAATGCTACAGAACCGGGTCAATCTTCACCTGCCGGAAAATTTATAATTAATTGGGAGGAAGTCAAATTGCGTTGATTTTCTATAATTTCCTGATTAATATTTTAATCATTTTTCAATGAGTTGTTCCATGTTTTCATAAGATAGACAAATTATTTTGGTTGGACTTGGACGGTTTGGACTGTAACGCAGATTGATTTCATTTACCGATCGACTGCCGAGTCAGAAGGCTTTTATAAATGTGGAAGAAGCAAGCTGTCACTCGGGTGCAATTTAGGAAACAAAGCTGCTGAATCAAATCTGGACAGATTAGGAAAAATAGAGGAATAAAGAAAGAATGCATAGACAGATTGAATAATTATAATTAGATTGCTGTAATTGTCTAAGTTAGGTATTACTCTCAAATGTAATATTTAGTTTCTAATTTAGAGGATCATGTAAGAATGATAAATAGAGATATAGGTGACAGAATGTAATAAGCATAAAAACTCTCTGTAAATTTCTTTATCCATGAAATAAAATAGGGAGGGAAGGGTGATTCTTGGGAGTTTGGTGTTCTTGTTTTTCTGACATGGTATCAGAGCTCGGGTATCTATCCCGGGTATAGAATTCTTTCAACTCTTCCCTTAGTAATAATATGTCCTTACCAGCAATACAGATACCAGAAAAAAGGTTCGAAACAAGAATCTTCTAAGTTGTTTCCGAAGTACCACCATGGCAAGCGGTTCCGAGATAAACTCTGACACAGCCAACCTAATTGACAAATTGTACAGCTGATCACCTTACAACAAACCCAGTTAATAGCAATACAACAAAATTCCATTACCTCACCATCGC
This sequence comes from Carex parvula, assembly GCA_025461045.1. Lineage (NCBI taxonomy): Eukaryota > Viridiplantae > Streptophyta > Magnoliopsida > Poales > Cyperaceae > Carex > Carex parvula. Next base: position 174,364 of record JAJGRW010001481.1, read on the forward strand.
CTCAAATTCCATCTGATACAAATTTACATCCAAATCTCGTCCCTATAAAATTAAATGGGAAGAACTATTCCTTGTGGTCCCAATCGGTACGCATGTGTCTCAAGGCTCGCGAAAAACTCAGACATATAACCGAAACCTCTCCAGCCGAGACTAGCCCACTGTTTCAACGGTGGGACATCGAAGACACGATAGTAAAAGGGTGGATCTGTAATTCTCTGGACTCAAACCTCTACGGCAAGTTTCTTCGCTATCCAACAGCCAAGGAGGTGTGGGACGCAATAGCCACGACTTTCTATGATGGAAGTGATGCAGCTCAGGTATTCGATTTAAATAAACGGGTGAATAGGATTAAACAATCGGGTAGATCTGTGGAAGAATATTACAATGAACTACAAGACATTTGGTTAGAGATTGATTTCCGTCGCCCAAATCCTATGAGTTGTACTACTGATATTGAAAAATTTGACAAGTTTGTTCAAGAGTCCAGAGTTTACTCTTTCTTAGATGGCCTTGATGAGAAACTAGATAACGAGCGAGCGAATGTCTTGCAAATGACTCCGTTTCCGACACTCGAACAAGCGTTTGCTAGAGTAAGAAAGGAAGCTACAAGGCAAGATATCATGAAGAAGGGAGATGAAGGGGAGTATCACGTACCAGCAGCCATGATCTCAAGGGGTCAGAGAAATTTTGAGGTAAATTACACCCCTAACCGAAACTCTGGTGCAACTGACAAGGCTACTCTAAAATGCACTCACTGTGGCCAAACAAGGCACACAAAAGAACAGTGTTTCCAATTGGTGGGCTATCCCGAATGGTTTAAAGATCGGCGCAAAGGAAAAAATAATTGGCATGGCAAAGGAAGAGCAGCTGTTGCACAAGGCAATTCCGCAGGAGCAAATTTCTGTGAGAATGGAAACAGAGCAGTGGCAAGACCACAACAGGGCAGTGGCTTCAGTGAGACTGGAAACCGAACCCAAGGTGAGTCAACCAATTCGCTAGAACACTCAGGCTATCAAGGCAGGGAACTCCATGCAGCAGGTACCAGTACTCCTTCATTTTCAATCCAGGAAGGTTCAGGTAATATAACTGGCTCAGCTTATTTTAATTTGAACTATCCACCTGAAGAAAATTGGGTATTAGATACAGGGGCAACTGATCATATGACCCATACCGAAACAGACCTTATAAATTCGAAACAACCAAGGAAAAATGGTATAATTAATGCCAATGGTGTTTGTTACCCGGTTAGTGGGGCTGGAGATGTGATCGTATGTCCAAATTTAACCCTAAAAAATACATTGTTGGTTCCATCCTTGGCTTCAAAATTAATATCCATTGGACAACTGACAAAAGAACTAAATTGCGTGGTTCATATATTCCCTGATTATTGCTTATTCCAGGACATCAAAACCAAGAGAATTTTGGGCCGTGGTATTAGGAGAGATGGGTTGTATTATCTCGACAATAAGAAGACTGGAGATGTACTACTAAGCATGGCCTCTTCAGATGAGATGAACGAGATATTATTATGGCATAAACGATTGGGGCATCCATCCCTAGGGTATATGCAGAAACTCTTTCCAAAATTATTTACTAATTTTAAGCATGAAAATTTTGTATGTGAAACATGTATTAAAGCAAAAAATCATCGGTCCACATATTTACCAAGTGATAATAAGAAACTTGCTCCATTTGATTTAATTCATACTGACGTATGGGGGCCATCTCCTATAATTTCTAAATCTGGTTATAGGTGGTATGTAATTTTTGTTGATGATTTTTCACGTATGACATGGCTATACTTGTTAAAGACCAAAGATGAAGTAAAGGAGATTTTTAAAAATTTTATGACTATGATTAAGACACAATTTGATAAAAACATTAAAGTAATTCGAAGTGATAACGGGACAGAATATATAAACCATGACTTACAAACACTTTTCCAAAGCAAAGGGATAATACACGAGACATCATGTGTTGGAACCCCACAACAGAATGGCGTCGCAGAACGGAAAAATAAGCACATTCTCGAGATCACAAGGGCTCTGTTAATTGAAAGTGGCATACCAAATATTTTTTGGGATAATGCGATAACATTTGCAATATATCTCATGAATCGAACTCCAACCCGGGTAAATGATTTTAAAACACCTTTACAAGTATTTTCTACACACCTTAAAATAAATTCTGTACTTAACTTGGCACCTAAAGTCTTCGGATGCACCGTATATGTTCACCTCCAAAAACACTTAAGATCAAAACTTGAACCGAGGGCAGAAAAATGTGTCTTTTTAGGAATAGGACAAAATCAAAAAGGGTACAAGTGTTATAGTCCAAATACAAGGAAATTTTTTACTACACTAGATATAACGTTTGTAGAGCATGAATTGTTTTATAAAAACTTCCAAAATCCAATTCAGGAGGAGAGCACTAACACAACAACGGAATTGGATTTTAATTTTCTAACCTATGAATTAATTATACAAAATGGTGCAACTAATCCTGAACCAAACACACATACATCGGTGCCACAATTGGAGTCAGACCACACAGAACCCGAACCTGAAATAGAACTACATACAAAACCCAAAATAGAGTCAGAAGAACTGCACCTTGAAGACGAGATAATACAATCTGACAATCCAATACCACCACGGCCTGAGTCTCTTGAGGAAATTTTTGAGGTTAGTTCTCCTAAACATTCATTTAAATTACCACCAAGGTAAAATAGGGGAAAACCACCAAAACGGTACGTACCAGAAGATGGTACAAGTAAAGAAAAATATCCAATTGCAAAATACACCTCTACAAATCACTTAAGTAAACCATTAAAAGGTTTTGTAAATCAAATATCATCCATAACTGTTCCTGAAAAATTGGAAGAAGCCATAAAAGACCCAAAATGGATAAAAGCAATGGATGTAGAAATGGAGGCATTAGAAAAAAATAATACCTGGGAAATAACTGATTTACCTACTGGAAAAAAGGCGGTGGGTGCAAATGGGTATACACTATAAAATATGATGCACAAGGAAAAATAGAAAGGTACAAAGCAAGACTCGTAGCGAAAGGATATACTTAGACCTATGGGATTGATTTTCAAGAAACATTCTCTCCCGTTGCTAAACTTAGTTCTGTTAGAGTTATATTATCTATTGCAGCAAACTTAGAATGTCCCCTGCATCAATTCGACGTAAAAAATGCATTTCTCCACGGAGAACTAGAGGAAAAGATATACATGGAGTTACCACCTGGATACCAGGTATCGAATACAACAAAGAAGGTGTGCAAATTAAAGAGGACTTTATATGGCTTAAAGCAATCACCAAGAGCTTGGTTCGGAAAGTTCAGTCAAGCCATGAAAAGGTATGGGTATACTCAGAGTGACTTAGATCACACGGTGTTTTATAAGAGGGGTCAAGATAAAATTGCTATCCTAATAATTTACGTCGATGATATGATCATAACTGGGAATGACACAGAGGAAATAAAATAATTAGAAGCAAGATTGTCCAGGGAATTTGAAATGAAAAATTTGGGAGGTTTAAAATATTTCCTTGGAATAGAGGTAACCCGAAATAAAGAGGGAATTTTCTTATCACAAAGAAAATATATACTTGATCTCTAATCTGAAGTTGGAATGTTAGATTGCATACCGGTTGATACACCAATGATTCCAAATGTAAAATTAGAAGCTTACACTGATCAGACCCCTACAAGTGTAGAGAGATACCAGAAATTGGTAGGAAAACTTATTTATTTGTCCCACACAAGGCCTGACATAGCATATGCTGTAAGTGTGGTAAGTCAGTTTATGCACTCTCCTAAGGAAGAACATTTAGAAGCTGTAATGAGAATCATCAGGTATTTGAAGGGTACACCAGGGAGAGGCATAGTATTTAGAAAAAAATCGCATCTACAGGTAGTAGCATATAGTGATGCAGATTGGGCAGGATCTGTGATAGATCGGCGATCAACAGCAGGTTATTTTACCTTTGTGGGAGGAAATTTGGTTACATGGAAATAAAAAAAACAAAATGTAGTAACTCTTTCAAGTGCAGAATCAGAATTCCGGGGCATGGTCAAGGCGATTTGTGAATTATTGTGGCTAAAGAAATTCTTAAATGAACTAGGATTCGAACCACAATCAGAAATGAAGTTATTTTGTGATAACAAAGCATCAATAGATATTTCTCACAACCCAGTTCAACACGATAGAACCAAACATATAGAAGTTGACCGGCATTTTATCAAAGAAAAATTAGAAGCAAAAATTATATCAATGCCGTTTGTGCGATCTAGTGAACAACTGGCGGATGTGTTAACAAAACCTGTGTCAAGTAAGAACTTCAGTGAGTCTATTGATAGGCTAGGAATGAAAGACATATACGTATCAGCTTGAGGAGGAGTGTGGAAGAAGCAAGCTGTCACTCGGGTGCAATTTAGGAAACAAAGCTGCTGAATCAAATCTGGGACAGATTAGGAAAAATAGAGGAATAAAGGAAGAATGCATGGATAGATTGAATAATTATAATTAGATTGCTGTAATTGTCTAAGTTAGGTATTACTCTCAAATGTAATATTTAGTTTCTAATTTAGAGGATCATGTAAGAATGATAAATAGAGATATAGGTGACAGAATGTAATAAGCATAAAAACTCTCTGTAAATTTCTTTATCCATGAAATAAAATAGGGAGGGAAGGGTGATTCTTGGGAGTTTGGTGTTCTTGTTTTTCTGACAATAAATTCTCCATGTGAGAGGTTAAGACGGCATACAGAAAAAATTGCACAAATGGCAAATGCTTTTGGTTATCTACTATCCCGGCCCCGGGATTTATATGTTTTCGAGTAGAAATTTTCAAATTTTCAAATTTCAAATTAAGTATAGAGTTCGTTCAAAATATAAATGTATTATATTCATCTATAAGCTTTCTAATTTTGACCGCTTGATATTATATTAAATTAATTTAAAAGTTCAAAATTTTCGCATGTAGACGCATCACCCGTAAGGTACGTAGATAAGTTTCAACGGTTCAAATTTGTCATTTGAAACCAATTCGATAGATTTTAGAGTTGAGTTCACGAAAGAGCTTAGTGAACTTAAGAACACTCTAATTTTATTCTATGTTTTTAAGAATAGTCTAGTACACCATTAGCAATGCAATAATATCTCCCATCAGGCGTCTTTTAGTTTAGTTTATTTAAATAACAGTTATGTTATGAGGAAGTCTTGAAAAAAAAAATTATACAGCTGATAGCAGTAATTATCATGATTAATAGTTATTACATAACAGTTATATTTTTTTTGAAGAAAAATGAGGATTTAGCCCACATTTATATTAAATTGAAATAGGATCCGTGACATGAGTGTGGTAACCACCAAAAAGGTTGAAAAAAGTTTGCTCAAAACATTTGAGCTTTACAATGACTAAAATATGTAAAACAGAATTATGAAAACAACAGTAAATAAGGGTGAATAAAACCAAAGGAAAACAAAATTTGACAAAAAGAAGATATTCTTGTTCCTTTATCAGTAGCCATCGTTGCACTGTGTTTGTACAGTGCTCTTTTCTAGCATCTTTATCAGCCCTTTACCATCGACTTTTCCGTACCAGTGATCATACTGGTACACAAGTACCATTGTTCTAGTTAGCTGTTGACCTTACATAACAGTTATATTTAATTGAGCGTTTTGGCGAGAGAGGAATAAAAGGCTATTCTTAGATAAAAGAAAGCAGGTGCAAATGTTGATCAATGATACAACAATCGAAATTTTATTCTGGGCACAAGAGGGGTAAGGGGTCAAAAGGAAGGGGAACATGGTCTGTCCATGTAGGAATTAATATTGCGGGAGATTACTGCGCTCTGTTGGTGGCAATTTTTGTAATTTAAATTGGAGACTTGGGAAGGGGGTTTTTTGGTTTGTTTGTGGCTACTTGGCTACTAGAAACCTGTAAATAAACTTTTTTTTAGTATCAATCAGGGTTCTAAATAGCGCGTTATAGCGGCAGTATAGCGCCGCTATAGTGTTTTCGGACCATAAAAGCTATGATGCTATGGGCGCTATAGCGGCGTAATATGATAATAGCGTCGTTTTATTAGCCGTTCCGTTATGACACGATAAACGTTATTTAAACCTTTGGTATCAATATATCTGTCGGTGAACCATAAAAAAAACAAAAAAAAAGTTATTTTTAAAGAATAATTATATTAGTGAGCAGCCCAAAAAGAAAATGAGGGGTTAAGAAAAAAAAATATTTTTGAATTAAGGGAAAAACTGTCCTTTTTAAATTTTTATTACCATTAATATCTATTTTGAACTGATTTAAGTAATAAGAAATGAGAATTTTAATAAAATAAGTGAGTTTAGATAGAGAAATAATTAATTTTAAAATTTTAATGAGGAAATATCTAAATTAAAAAATTACAATGGTTATATATCTAAATTTCTCTATATAAAATTGCTTCTTATTTCGTCTTCATCCCATATTTTCCCGAAATTTTTATTAATAGAAAATAAAATAAAAAAATATCGACATTGAAGAACGATTTGGCAGAAATTCGAGATCTAACAAAGACGTTATGGTCCATAACGTCTATGGGACGTTATGGACCATCACGGCTAGATTAGCACCTAACTACCTGTGTTAGTATAACAAAAATATGGGCCGTTATGGTCCATAACGGCCATGGACGCGCTTGAAAAAAAAAAAAACTAGGCCGTGATGGTTCATAACGTCCAGCTACAGTGATTTTTTTTCAAAAAATCGCAAACTGAGGCAGACAAGCAAGCAAGCAAAAAAAAACACACTGCAGCTGGATGTTATGGACCATAACGTCCAGCTACAGTGTTTTTGTTAATTAGAGATCATTAGTGATCATGTTAACTGGACGTTATGGACCATAACGTCTTTGTTAGATCTCGAATTTTTGCCAAATCGTTCTTCAATGTCGATATTTTTTTATTTTATTTTCTATTAATAAAAATTTCGGCATATTTTCACGCTACTCCAAATTGACAAAATTTCTTCCTATAATCAATCAGATGCAACTATCCAAGTATCCTTAAAATAGAACTCAAATCTGAAGAATATCTGTCGTAAACAAACCCATAGGAGGGAAGAATCGGCGAGTCTCTTCCGATTCAACTTTTTTTTTTCTTTTTTTTCAACTCATTGATTCTAGATTGGCAAGCATTACAGAGAGAAAGAGACTATCTATGGATCTTTCAAAATCGAGAAAGCGAAAAACACAAAAGCAAAAGGAAACTGCTGCTTGTGATGAAAGTCAAGATTTCATCAGCAATCTACCAGAAGTCAAAGTTAAGATCCTTTCCTACCTTTCCACAAGAGATGCTGTGCAGAGATGCATACTATCTTCTAAGTGGCGGTACACATGGACCTTGATACCAGAAATATCAATCAAACAATCTGATTTTCAATTCCCTAATTATACGAGTTATCCAATAACTCGATCGAGGTTAGTCAAATTTGTTGATGTACTTCTGTACCTCCATAATGAGCCGATTTTCAAGTTCGAACTTGATACTTGGAACCACCATAAAGACAACTACTTTCCAGATGCCTTTGACCATTGGATCCCTCACCTGTCTAGAAGGAACGAGTTCCGCGAACTTTCTTTAAACATTTGTTCTACGATTTTTATGTTGTACAACTTGCCAACAAGTATTTTCTCTTGTCGTGGGTTGAGTATTTTGAAATTGAACGACTGTCGCATCAAACTGCCAAGGGGGTTTGTGGAATTCAAGTTAATGCGTGGGCTTGAATTGGAAAGTTTTTCTATAAGCGGAGATGATCTCGAAAAGTTTGTGTCCAGTTGCCATTTTGGATGAGTTGGTATTGAAGACAGGAAGGTTCTTAGTTAACATTTCCAACATTTGTGCCCCAAAGCTTAGGGCCTGTTCGGATGTCACGGGATTACACATGATGGGATTTGACGGGGATGGGAACCCACTTTTGAAAAAGCAGGAACCTATGAATGCGGGTACGCATGGAATTAATTATGAGAATGTGTTGAATGAGTGTTCGGTTGAACAGTGGGATTAATTATGGGAAATTCTATTTTTCTTTCTAAAATATTTTATATGTTTGATATTACACAATTTTCTTTATTAATAAAATATCAATAATACAATTAAATAAATAAATTAAATAATAACATAACATCACATTACTTATTAATTATTATTTTATAACATAACATTACTAATTAACTAGATTAAATAATGCAATTAAACAAGTAGATTAAATAAATAATACAATTTTATTTATTTATTATTATTATAAATTAAATAATAACATAACATCACATTACTTATAATTATTATTTTATAAAATATAAATATTGATAAGCATTTATAACAAATACAAATATTTACAAACAAATAAGCATTTAAAATATGTGCTAAAATGATATGTCTAGATTCTCGGTTGTACCTTGAGATCAGTTGTGAAAAATCTTAATTTATTTTAAAAATAAATATTTCTATTTAAATTTCTCACATATTTAAAATTAAAAAATTGTAAAAAAATAATTAAACGTTGGACTGAAAATAATTAAATGTTGTACAAAACAAATTATACCAAAAATAATTAAATGTTCTACAAAAAGATAGATTGTAAAAAAATCTTAATTTATTGATATTTTTTATATTTTTTATGTATAAAATATATAGCAAAAAAAAATATTCGGACATTTGCACAAAAGAGAAAATTAATTTAGATTAAAATAGTTCTAAATATTTTTGACTTGACATAATATTTTTTTATTGGAGAGACATCATCAATAGAGCTTGGGAAAAAAAAAATGAAGTCCGATCAAATTTTTTTTTTCCCGTCAAATAACAAAGGATTGGGAACTAATATAGGAAATAAAATAGGAATAAGTGGGATCTATTTTGCCAACCGAACATGTGTTAGGAATATCATCCCAATAGACTGAAAATCCTGTTAATTCCCATGATCCTATGGTCATCCGAACAGGGCCTTACAGAGTTGATAATTCATGGTAAATTTTACGGGCCTTACTTTGAAAACACCATGTCTTATTAAGGCATGTTTTGATCTTGAAGATGTGCCATTTGGGATGAATGGTCGTTCCAATTTGGTTGAAGCACTAGGTGCACTACCAGAGGTTGAAGTTCTCGGTCTTCATCAACAGTTTCTTACGGTAAATAATTCAATTTATTTGAAGTTTGAACCTCACAGTTGATAGTTAGGTTTGTTTATAGTTTATTCAGGTTCATACCAACTTATATAGACCCAGGAGTTGAGTCAGACTTTCAAACTATGAGAGTCAAATACACAATGGGAATCAATCATATAAAATTTTCATACTATAAAAGGGGGTCAATTTTACTCTAAATTATATAGAAAATCATAAATAAATACAAAAATTTAAAAAGAATGGTTGTCAATTGACCCCGTTCATATTGAATGGATTTGCCCCTGTATAGACCCATATCCCATTTTTTGGTTATTTGGGTCCTATTTCTTTTGTGGGTTTAGTGGAGTTCTATGGCATTCAAAAATTGTTGTTTGTGCTCGAGATGTAAATTATAGATAAGATTTGGTGTTATATTCTAGTTACATCTTTCAGTACTATTTTCAACTATTTCATATTCTATTTTTTTGACACTATTTTTCGCGACATGTAATTGTGCTGTGGACAGTATCTTGCAGTTAGCTCTCTTCCTGATCGACTTCCAGTAACACTTAATAAATTGAGAATGCTTTCACTGGATGTAAATCTAGTTTCTCATGAAGAGGCGTCTGTTACCCGGTTACTTCTTCTAAATGCCCCCAATCTGCAGGAACTTAAATTAGTACGTTAATTTTCCAAATAAATTTTGGAATCATTTCCCAGTTTTGACACTTTTGCAACTCAGTTACTTAACTTATCGGTATCGTCTTGTAGTAATTGCATTCATGTGCAGATACAAATCGACTTTAATCAAAAAGTTTGATTGAGAGTTGTACAGTAACAAACAAAATGACCAAGTTTTCGCATGTTTTTTTGTTGTTTTCCCATTAATCATCTATCTAAAATGTTTTCACTTTGTTCTCTCAGAAAAAACAGTACTGGGGACACGACACTGACCTTTGCTGGACTCCGGCAGATTTGTTCAGATCATTTGTTTATGAGTCTTCGTGTAGTTATGCTTTACAAGTTTTTCATTTCTGCACCAGAGATTGCGTTTCTTAGATTTATATTGGGTTCTACACCTTCGCTTGAGAAACTGACAGTTGGGGGAAAATATAAAGATGCCAAGGAGAAGGAAGTTGTTGTTGAAATACTTGAACAGATTCCCAAGATATCGATGAATCTCAAAATATCCTTTGAGTGAACCATTAGTTTTTAGTTTTTTTTTTAAGAGGAGGGTTAATACCTCATGCTCTTCATTCCTCATCATGCTTCATATTTTATATTTTTATTTTCAAAGTTCAAACTGTCAAATCCAAACAGCTCAACATGGTATCCATATTAAAATATGCTTGGAGACCAAATTTTATAATTTTTGGAAAAAATTTACTATTTTATATAGGTAGAAAATCATTGTTTTTTAACAGTCCAAAAACAGTGATTTTGTACCTATCTTAAAAAATAGTAAACATTTTCAAAAATTATAAAATTTCATCCCCAAGCATATTTTAGTATGGATATCATGTTGAGCGGTTTGGATCGACAGTTTGAAGTTTGAAAACGAAGATATAAAATATGAGGTATGTTTCGCATGAGGTATTGAACCCTCATCTTTTGTGAAATACAAATAAGTAAATTTTTTTATGGTGATGATTTTTTTGAGTTTTCATGTTGCTATTACCTGTTTGTTGTACCAGTTAGATTGAAGTATTGATATTGTCATGTATTCATAGATGATTAATTAAAGAGAGATTAGTATGGTCAGGAAGTTGGAAATAAGCAATGCTGCTTGTTGAAGTTATAAGGTAAATTATTGTTATAAATTCAGCAGATTTCTTGAAGATTTTGGACTATGCGTGTACCAATTGTGTTTATTGGAGATGCAAAGGTGAAATTGTAAAAGATTTGCTATGGAGCACTTGTAATTTATGAAGTAGAGCCTTCTACACCTTTGTTTTTTTAAGAGAAATTTAAATATATGCCCATCATAACTTATTCAATTAGATATCTCTCCATTAAAACTTAAAAATTAGATATTTCTTCATCTAAACTCATTGATTTTTTTTTTTTTTGAGAAACTGGCAGCAGCTGCCATTTAATTTTATTATAACTAAAAAGGTACAAATGGTTACATTGAAAGCACAAGGTGCTATCTCATTGTATCCGATCCCATCCCAAACTCATTGATTTTATTAATATGTCCATTTCTAAATTTTTCCACTAAAAAATATAGATTAATAATGATTAAAAATTAAATTGACAAATATTATACATTTTAAAATTTTGTATCAGTCCATCTCTCTTATTTCTGTTTCGCTGTTTCTCTTCTAAGAGGAGGCAGCTTCAACTGAGCTCTGCCCCTCTGAAACAAGCATCTTGCCTAATTTTCGTTAATGCAGAAATTCGAAAAATAACTTAATTAACAAAATAAGACAGAATGAAAGAATTCAACACCATAGATTACTGGGAAAAAGCCTCGCGATGCTTTGGCCCTAGAGGTGAATACGGTGGGGATAATATATGGTCCGAATTCAAAAAATTAGATCCGAATATTTTATATATACCATATTGTTTAATATATATTATGAACAAATTATGTTATTCATCATTATAATTAAATAGATATTATGAACTTTAATACTTTTTAATAATATTTTTTATTTTCTTATAATATCCGATCTGTCCGTATCCGTATCCGAAAAATTAAAAAATCATATGGTTTTACCCCTATCCACTCTGTATTTGCTCCATTTTCACCCTATTTAGCTCATTTATAAAATTATTTTGTTATTATATACTTCTACAATTAGCAAGTTTAAATACTGTGCAAAAAAGAGCATATCTAACTTAATGAATGCTGTCTCTTATACATTTATTGATTAAAAGTATAACCATAAAAATCTAAAATGTATGAATTAAAATTAACCATAAAAATCTAAAATGTATGAATTAAAATTAACCATATCAAAGACATTTTAAACATATTTTAAGTGTATGAAAAATAACGAAAATTACTTTATGATGGAAGCATTTTTTTTTTTCTAAATCGAATCGCTATAAAGTGGGTAGAAATTTTGTATGAAAATTTTAAATTTGTAAAAATCAAGAAACACATACAATAACTTATCTTTGATATTGTGTCATTAATATTAAGAATTCTCTCAAATCGTTTATTTTGAGTTCAAGATCTAAAGGCAAAAAGAATGAAAAGCTCGATAACAGTTTTTATTTTTATAGATTATTTGATCATGTAAACTTTAGATTTGCAGATTTTGCTAAAAAAAAGCTTTATATGGATAAATTTTGTCATCAAACAATGAACATGAAAATGCATTGTCTTTTAATTCACATTCAGAAATCATAAAGATTAAATGATGCGGAAAAAAATATTCCTACAAAAAAATACAAATTTTTGTATTAATCTCTAGAGTAATGTGTATGACTATTTGTTTTATGTCATCATTAATATTAAGATGCAACGAATATCAATTTATTCGCATTATATGATCAAATATTAAAAAGTGCAAGCAACATAAATACATTTCCATGTAATTTGAACAATTCTTTTTGTATTTGTTGGACCAATTGGCAAAAACAAAATACATGGCTATTAAAAAATGTGTGAATACATCCAAAATATATTCAATCTTAAACTCTCTTTTTTTCACAAAAATGAGAAAAATGTTTTAGAAATTTTTTATCCCAAACTGATATATGTAAAGAGAGATATACATGTTTAAAAACACTTTTCCGTCAACTGTTACATCGCTGGATCGTCGACTGTGCTACCTTTTGTGTTGCGGACAAAACTTCTTTTAATTTACTGTTTTGTTCGAAAGGCTATACAGAACAAATCACCGGAGATCAAAAAGGAGAAAACACGGAGCCTTCCTTCGTGTTGTATTTTGATTGAAGAAAGGTTCGGTGTGGCCCAATGGGAGGAATTCAGATCCAGTGCATTAACCCAATTTTTGAGTTTTGATCCAAACCGTCCAAGGTGCTCTAACACGAATCTTAAAGAACCTGGATCCCACAAATAATACTGGCCCCCTGCGCTACCACCGAATAGGCACCGTACACGTCTAAACTCAAAAATTGGGTTACTTTAGGGGATCCGGACTCCAATGGGAGCGTGTGGTCTCCACACATTTTCCTTTCTCTATTTTACTCACTACATAATTGTCAACATTATATTTTCCACAAAGAATGATAGATTAAAATTTAATAAAAAGAAAAAAAATCACGGAGGAGAGAAAAGAGAATTCTGATCCAGGTGCCTGAGGTGCAATAAGTAAATCCGGACCGTTATTTAACTTAGCACGTAATCGTAAAGCGTGCCAATATAGTTTTTATAGGCACAGAATTGAGTTTGGTCCGGCTGGAATTAATCTCAACTGTTTATTTATTATACAATAGTCTTAGGTACCTGAGGGAATACGGACTCGAGAAAAGACGTCCTCTTCCTAGTTCGTTCCTACTTTCCGAAATTTTTATTAATAAAGAATTTAAATAAAAAAATATCGGTAATGAGGAAGAATTTTGCAGAATTTTGATATATAGGACGCGGCCTGATTAGCGAATTACCGGCATATTTAGTCCAGGTCGTTATGCTCTATCACATTCAGGGATTTCGAAAAAAAATAAAAAACCTGGGCCGTTATGATCTATCACGGCCAGAGACAGAAAAAAAAATAAAAAAACCTGGGCCATTATGGTCTACTACGGCCAGGGAGACAAAAATAAGCTTTTCTGGACGTTGTTTTGTACAACGTTCTTTGGGCAAAAACAGTGAAAGCAGTACGTTACGGTCCAAAACTGGCAGACCCCAGAAAAAAGTGATATTATGGACGTTACGGTCCATAACGTCCAGATGGACATAAATAGAGCACCCCGCCACCCTTGCTCTATGTACAACAACTTCTCCTCTCTTCAAACAAAATTTTCACGCATCTTCTGTCTCATACATATTATCTTAATAAAAGGTAAATCTTCAATTATATGGCCTAACAAAGTAATTAACTTATGCTATACCATTTATTATAAAAAGTGTTGTGGAGTTTTGCCGTAAAATATATATTATAAATAGTTCCTTCTGCTCCCGGATCAACAGTTTAGTTTCGAATTTTTTATGGCATTTATTGTCATAGACTGAAGCTAGATTTTACGGCGCGGGAGCAGGAGGAACATCTCTGTTTTTACGATACAAAGCTCCCTCACTTTATGAGGTTCTCGCATCGTGAATTATAGCTTCAATATATGTGAGTTATATATTAACATATTATTTTTAAGTTCACAATTATTGTTTTTTTATTATCTTAGTTTTGAAGTTTTTATTCTCATCCAAAAGGCGTGTATTCTAAAATTTTTATGTTCCAAGTGCCCTTCGTAAATATTTATAAGGCGGATATCGATTAATACTCTTAATTTGGGAGATCATTCTTTTTATTTGTTAGACATCACAGATGTATCGAATTCTTGAAAAATAAAGATAATTCTTTTTGTATTTTTTTTTCTTGTAATATTGCTGAAAAGATGAAGAAATCGTACATTTGATTTGGACATCAAATGTAGATAAAAATTACAAATGTGCAATGAAAAAAAAAGAATTCAAATTATATATTAATGTAAAATAAAAATATAGAAGACTATGTACTCTTTCATCAGAAAAATTAAATTAACATCTTAATTTGAAAACATGTTTATATCTATAAGTTTGTGCTTGATAGAAGGACATAAGAACCTAGAAAAACACATATCATATCCGACGTCAGAACAAAGGTGCAATAGGAAAATAGAAACAATTTTCTTACATTTAATTTGTAATAATTATTATTTTTTATTTTCTTAAGTTAGGGAATTACAATTCACGTCCTCCATAAAAAAAAAGAAGAAAAAATGGCTAATAGCAACCGAGGTTGACATTCTAATTGTGGGGAAGCAAGAGGAGGTCTACAAGGGGTGGAGTTAGAAATTATAATCGTGGGGTAAGATTGCCGGAAAAATTTACGGCGTGTCCTAAAATTTCAGACGATGACTTTGTTTCAAGACCACAACAGGTGCAACGAACCCAGGTTATTGATCCAGAACTGTCAACGTCGGACGATGACTTTGTTCCTTGTCATTATACTATGAAGCCTAGCACTTCACCGGTGGTGCTTTATCCAGAACCGCCAACATCGGACGATGACTTTGTTCCTTGTCTTTATACTATGAAGCCTAACACTTCGTCGGTGGTGCTTGCTCCAAAACCGCCAACGTCAGACGATGACTTTGTTCCTTGTCCTTATACTAGAAAGTAGTTTTATTGGTGCGGGTTTTAGGGATTTAGTTTGCAGTTATGTCATGTATTTAGGTTTAGGGTTTATGTTGGATGAATTTTAATTATGTATGGTGTTAAAGTATTTAAAAAAATAGTATGTTAATATTAAATAATTTACAATATATAAATAAATAAAGTAGTTCACAATACATTCGTACTTAATTAATTTATTTAAAAAAATATTCTAAAAAATCACTAGTTTTAAGGGCTAGTAACTATTGTGTAGGGTAATTAATCAATATTTATTGTTCATTAGTGTAATAATAAATTATATCTAATTTATTCATTATTGTGTAGGCTAATTCATCAAAATAATTAATCATGCTCATGTTAAGGGTTCATTTCGGTGGTGAAATACGGCACGGTCGTAAAGGAGCGGATTATAGCGTTGCTCCTCGATTCTCATTGATGGCAACTAGTGAACAAGGTTGGTATGATGTGAAATGTGAAATTTATCGTTAGCTTAGATATTCTGAGAGTGAGTACAACTTAAAAACACTTGCACGGGTTAATGTTAGTACAACAACTCGACGTTATTATGAGATAATATAAATCGTATGCGATCAGACTTGGAGAGGTATTTATAACCAAAGTATGATTGCCAGAACCCAATATTGTTATGTCGATTTATACATTAAGTTGGTTTCAATTGTCGGTTCAATGCAATCACAATTATTCATTGATAGTGTGGTACCAGAGACACCACCAGAACCTGTAGATACCCCATTCAGTGTTTCACAAGCGGGTCCCAGTCTCTTCCAATCCTATCAGACACAACAAACATACTTTGAACGATGTTATGTACATTGACACTATGAACAATTTTTCCGATGCACATTAAGTATGGTGCTCAACAGCCCAATTTTTCCGATGCGCATTGACACTGTGAACAATGTTATGTAACTGGCGTACCTCGTTCTCGTCCAACGGCGGTGCTAGTGAGATGACATATGAATATCCAAACTGACGCATCACTTGATTTAGATAGTATTGCTCAACTATCCAAAAGTGTATCAGTGGCACATTGGCTAGTCATACATCGTTCTCCTCGTGAACTCGTGTCGGCAACCGAGATGGAATCTCATCCAACATATCTTTGTAAAGGCTCCCATTTAACCATGTAATCTTTGAGATCCTGCAATTGGCTGCGGAAGTAGCTAACTCCAATCCGATTGTGAGCTTAATTATAATCATGGTGACAACACCACATCTCCCCGATTGCAGGACACCTATAATAAAAAATTTCAGAATCAACCCTAAATATAATAAACGACAAATTAAAAAATCCAATAAAATTTTTTGTACTTACCTTTGTTAATCCGGTGAGCCCCACTGTGGAGTCCATCTGCCCAAGAGATGAGGACCGCCGGTCGGTAATTTGGACCAACACCAATGTTGTAGAAGAAGAGTTGGTCCCCACATAGTTTTTGTCTTTCGCTCAACGGCAACACACAAGTTCCTATAGAGTAGTGCTAGAACAGCACCACCCCAGTTGTATTGCTCCGATGAGTCAAGATTGTCAAGAAATTGCATATATATGGCCGGAACCGAATCTCTAGAAGAATCAGTAAAAAGTATAGTCCCGAAAAAGTCGAGTATGTAAGCCCGAGTGTACTGGCGTACTTGGTCCTCTGTAGGCTCATCCAACTGTTCGTTTCGCATGGTAGCAAATTGATTGCGCAATTGCTTCAGACATATGGAATATCAAGACGTCGTGTGAACAACAACTCCCTCGTTCGCCCCCGATCTCTTTTTCTTTTTAAGCACCAAATCTGCAAGCCCAACTCCAAGAAGCCGCTCCACTAGGTCGAACGCATTACTGTCTGCAAAACCAGTCACCGGAGCCCCCTTTATTGGCAATCCCATAGACATGAAACATCTTGCAGTGTCAACGTCATCTCTCCCACAGGAAGATGGAAAGTATGCATCTCTGGTCTCCACCGCTCAACGAGGCCAGCGAGGAGCCATTTGTCAATATTTATATCATCCATTCGAGAAACCTGATACAAACCGAGCCTACACAATATTGGTTCGCAATCCTCGTGGTATGGAATCACAGACCGGTGGTGTCGAACATCCACCCCGTTATAAGCTTGTCATTGTTATATAATTTGGTTAAAATAAAATATCGTAATTCAAACATTTATATCTCTTTATAAACAATATGGGAATTTTGGATATAATATGATTCTTTGAGTAACTTACAGTATCAGAGAACAGTGAGTCTTATGTTGTGCATGCGACATCCATAACAAATCGCTAAACTTTTCTGCTGGCAAGTTTGGATTTGGTCGGGCCTCATATGCATCTGCTGCAGGATCATGCAGACCATAGCTGCTTGACATCCTGCATGTATAATATTTTAAATAATTTAGATTTAACCCCAAAACTAAAACAATCTAAATTTAATAAACACTCTCATGATTTACGTAAATTAATTCAAGTGTGAAGTTAAAATATTATGCATCATAATTCATAAAATAAAAATATGCATGGAAATATAAATTTTTCTAATACGCCTCATGAACATCAAAGATATATCAAATTACAAAGTTAAGTTTTATATTATGTACTACATGAGTTTTTTTTCATCATTTTAAAAACTTAACAGAAAACCTAGTGCATATATTACAACCAGCATGCCATTAGTCCTAATTCCCTTATGTCCCTTTGATCACACCTGTGCATTCTATAAATCCATTAACTTCCTACATTACTAATGCATGCTGGTACTTCTATAATTGTAACAATGACAAAAAATTCTTACTTTTAACTTTAAACTTAGTTAATTACACAAGGGGTTTGATGCATGCAGGTTTCAAACAAATAAACTAGGTATAATGTGATCAAGGTGCTGTTAAAGATTTTTAGTTAATTGCTTCGATAGATAAACAATGCATGCATACTACTATGCTATTTGTTTTTTTTACTGCTATGCTATTTTTAGTTAATTGCTACGACAGATAAATAAATATTTTCAAT
The DNA here is from genome assembly GCA_025461045.1 of Carex parvula. Lineage (NCBI taxonomy): Eukaryota > Viridiplantae > Streptophyta > Magnoliopsida > Poales > Cyperaceae > Carex > Carex parvula. Next base: position 192,828 of record JAJGRW010001481.1, read on the forward strand.
GTGATACTAATTTAATTCATATGCAATTTAAAAGTACTACAAGAAGTTGAACACACATGAATGTACACAAGTATTTTGAGCAAGTCCAACAAAATTATACAACAAACAAGTAAAAATAAAATACACTAAATTTGGTACAAATTGACAAAATTAAAACTATTCTGAGGCAATTGCACAAAATTATACCTAACTCATAAAATTAAACCTAATCGGATACTAACTAACAAAACTAAATCTAATCGGATGCTAACTTACAAAATTAAATCTAATTTGGTACAATTTCACATAATTAAACCTAACAATAACCTTGACAATAAATCAAACCATAAATTATTGTCAATTTACTAAGTTCTACAAAAATAAAAAATAAAAACCTAATTTGTCACTGTCGCTGTGGAGACCGGGGGCGGAGCTGGACGTTGTGGAGAAGAACGGTCAGGCGGAGCAGCGTGGTTTGATTTGTCGCTAGGTAGGGAGCACAACAGGCGGACCGGATCTCAGATCGCAATTCTTTGCTTTTTTTTTCTAAGTTTCGGTGTGTGTAGGGTTACAGACAGAAGAGAAAGAAAGGAACGAGGGGCGCGTGGGGGTATTTTTTAGGGGGGGCTGGCCCTGATTGACAACAATGGCCAGGGTTTTTTTTTCGCTGTGTCAGGCCTCGATAGACAACAACGGTCCGTATTTTTTTTCACTGTGCCAGGCTGCGATGGTCCATAACATCCCGTCTTTTCTTTTTTTTCCAGCAACTCTGGCCGCGATGGTCCATAACAGCCTATATTTGTTTTACGCTGTTTAGTTAATCTTTTAGCTAATCGGGCCGTGATGATCCATACATCCCTTAGACCGAAATTTTTATTAATAGAAAATAAAATAAAAAATATCAACATTGAAGAACGTTTTCGTTAGATTTCTAGATATAACAAAAACGTGATAGTCCATAACGTCTAGAGGACGTTATGGACCATCACGGCCCGATTAGCAACGATAAACGTATCAGCAAAACACGGGCCGTTATGCTCCATAACGGTCAAGGAGGCGCAAAAAAAAAAATCAGACCGTTATGCTCCATAATGAGCAGAGGTGCAGAAAAAAAATGAACGGGGAGTTGTCTGATCCTCCCGTGGCGGAGTGAGTGCCTCCATTTCTTTGTTCTCTTTTGTCCGAAGGACTTTTTCTCCACGCACAAAACTTTACCTACTTTTGTAATTCGACCACGTGGCGCGTCCTTGTGGTCTTCATGAGGATGACAAACCAATGAAGACACGCCACGTCAGTATCGCTAAATTGCGTATGATCGATGCACTTCCATCGGGTCCCCTTTTTTTCCCAATGAAAACAAGATACCGTAGAATCTACTCTTTCCTGATAAAGTCCTTTGTGTTGTGTGATACCTAGTCAGATCTTTTTTCTTTTCGCGCCCCTGGCTGTTATAGAGCATAATGGTCTGGTTTTTTTTTTTGTTCTGCATCTCTCGGGCCATTATGGAGCATAACGGTCCGTATTTTGCTTATACGTTTATCGTTGCTAATCATTCATTGCTAATTTAGACATTATGGACTCATGTTTTTGCTATATATCGAAATCTAACGAAAACGTTCTGTCGATATTTTATTATTTTATTTTCTATTAATAAAAATTTCCGTTCCTCAGAAGTTATGGAGTATAATGTTTTCTTATATATTCAAATTCCGCAAAATGCCGATATTTTTTTTTATATTCCTATTAATAAAAATTTCGGTTCCTACTTTAGCCGTGATTTTTATTTTTACCCAAAAAAAAATATTTTAATATAAATAACCATGTTTTTAAAAGAATTTTATTTCTACCCAAACCGCATATATTATTTGCGGCTTGAATTACCAATTCAGACCGCACAGAATATATGCGGCTTGAATTGTGAATTCAAACCGCACATAATATATGCGGCTTGAATTGTGAATTCAAACCGCACAGAATATATGCGGCTTGAAACGGCTTGAATTGAATATATGATAACACGGCTTGAATTGAATAAATGCGGTATTAATATGGTCGTGTGGTCAATAATGAAAATTTCATTTATTATTTTATTAAATGGTAATTTTTCACCGATAACTCTAGAAATTTATTCACCGATAACCCTAAAGTTATTTTTATTACAAAGAATTATATTATAAAAACTTATCAATAATTTAATCCTATTCCTCATGAATTACCATTTCCATTTATAATTGTCAATTAACAAATATATTTTGTTTAAATCGTATCAATGATATTCGGATTTTGTACTTAATAAAAATTAGTTTAGCAACAAACATGTCTATATAAAAACATGTATAAATATTAATTTAGAAACCGTGTTATCATATCCTGGATTTAAATATGCATTTCCTTACTTCAGAACTCGGACCTCATCTCTTCAATTTTCTGAATTGATTAAAAAATGCATATTTAAATGGTCTAGGTCCGAGTTCTGAAGTAAGGAAATGCATATTTAAATCCAGGATATGATAACACGGTTTCTAAATTAATATTTATACATGTTTTTATATAGACATGTCTGTTGCTAAACTAATTTTTATTAAGTACAAAATCCGAATATCATTGATACGATTTAAACAAAATATATTTGTTAATTGACAATTATAAATGGAAATGGTATTTCATGAGGAATAGGATTAAATTATTGATAAGTTTTTATAATATAATTCTTTGTAATAAAAATAACTTTAGGGTTATCGGTGAATAAATTTCTAGGGATATCGGTGAAAAATTACCATTTAATAAAATAATAAATGAAATTTTCATTATTGACCACATGACCATATTAATACCGCATTTATTCAATTCAAGCCGTGTTATCATATATTCAATTCAAGCCGTTTCAAGCCGCATATATTCTGTGCGGTTTGAATTCACAATTCAAGCCGCATATATTCTGTGCGGTCTGAATTGTTAATTCAAGCCGCAAATAATATATGCGGTTTGAATTCACAATTCAAGCCGCATATATTTTGTGTGGTCTGAATTGGTAATTCAAGCCGCAAATAATATATGCGGTTTGGGTAGAAATAAATTTTTTTTAAAAATGTGGTTATTTATATTAAAATAATTTTTTTTTGGATAAAAATAAAAATCACGGCTACTTTAGTACTTCCTACCATCAGGGTATTCCCGCAACAAAGAAAAGCCAAGGAGAGAAAAAAGAACAAGTCAGACCTCCACTATTGACACCGCTTTGCTGAAGAAAGCGTAGATCTCTCCTATGAATTCCTCTTCCCTCCGATAACCTTACCATAAACCAAATGGACGCATCCATTTCGCCGGACCTAGCTTTGCTGGAGGATTTCGGGCAGCGGGTCGACCTGACCCGCCGGATCCGAGAGGTTCTGGTTAACTACCCTGAAGGAACTACAGTGCTCAAGGAGCTGATTCAGAACGCCGACGATGCGGGAGCCACCAGGGTTTGTCTCTGTCTGGATCGCCGGGCCCACGGTGCAGAGTCGGTGCTCTCGCCTCGGCTCGCTCAGTGGCAGGGGCCTGCTCTTCTAGCGTATAACAATGCGGTATTCACAGAGGACGATTTTGTCAGCATTTCTAGGATTGGAGATAGTAAGAAGCAGTCTCAGGCTTGGAAAACTGGTCGATTCGGGTAATTTTTTTTTTAATTGCTTATTTCTTTTTTGTTCGTCAGAAAGTCACCAGACTAGTTTTGCCTTTTTTAAAAGGAAGTGAAGGATTACGGTAAGTCTATTTTAGCTGAGTAGCTGTAGACTTGTGACATTTTCTGCATTTCTTGGTGTATTTTTTCAATATACTTTAAACTTGAGTATCTTAGGATAGCTGCGTAAGTAGTAGTAGTTGTTTTATTTTGTATTCAAGCATTAGCATGTATATGATCGCCACATTTGTAGATATAATCAAAGGAGAGCAATGAAGTATGTATCAGAGTTGATAGGATAACCTTGTAGTCAAAATAAAGATAATAGTCCAACTATACCAGGAAGATTACTATTGCAAAGAAACTGGTTTCTGTGGTGCTTATCTGCAAAGAAAAAAATTAATTTGCAGGTTCAAATGAGCCAATATTTGAGGTTGGATGGTTATATGAGCAAAAGTATTTGCAAATATTACGTTTCCAAGCACACAAACCATTCTGTGGTTTTGAAATTGAAGTGCTTACTATTTATAATACATTTGGTGATTCACATATAAATTGACCTTATTAATGTACTTCTCTTTTCTGATTTAGGGTTGGATTCAACTCGGTGTATCACCTGACTGATCTGCCATCTTTTGTAAGTGGCAAGTACGTAGTCTTGTTTGACCCCCAAGTATCCTACCTGCCAAATGTCTCAGCTGCAAATCCTGGTAAACGCATTGACTATGTCAGCTCCTCAGCTCTTAAAATTTACCATGACCAGTTTGCTCCTTACCGAGCCTTTGGCTGCGACATGAAGAATGGTTTCTCAGGCACTCTATTTCGGTTTCCTCTAAGAAATTCAGAGCAAGCAAGTGCTAGCCGACTATCACGACAAGCATACTCAGAAAATGATGTTCTCACCCTTCTTTCGCAACTCTATGAGGAGGCTGTCTTTACCATGCTTTTTCTCAAAAGCGTTGTCTCAGTCGATATGTATGTGTGGGAGGCTGGTACTGATGCCCCCAAAAAACTATATTCTTGTTCTGTGAGATCACCAGATAAAGACATATCATGGCATAGGAATGCACTCATCAGGTTCTCTACTTCAGGCAGGTCGCATGAATGGCAGAGTGATAGTTTCACAGTGGATTTTGTCAGTGAGAATTTCTCAGGGGCGAAATTGGAAAAACAGGTTTCCCAATATTTTGTGGCACAAGGTTTAGCTTCTATGTCGAGTAAGATTGGTACTTTTGCTTCTGGTGCCGTGAAGGAATATGATCTTCATTTACTTCCGTGGGCCTCTGTTGCAGCTTGCATCTCTGATGAGCCCGATGTACTGTCTAAGTCCCTTTTTCCTATAGTTTAACTTACCGAGTTTTTTTTTTTTAAGATACCTGTCTTTTTGAAGTAAGAAAGATCATATTGGTTATTCATATTGGTATGGACTGTACTGGTTTCTTTGTACCTGTAGTGTTGACCTTGCTGCTTGGGATAAAACACCAACTGGCTGCATAACCAAAATTAGAAAAAGAGCATACAGACATATTCTGATTCAGCATGTTAAATAAATGGGATGTGAAGTACCAACCATAGTCCTCTGCATTCAAACTTAGTACATAGCCAGTCATACTTCATGATTGACATAGTAAGTTGGTGCTATAAAAATTCTCATGTTATTGCCTTCATGCTCTCTGCATGATGTAAGCTCGATTAATCAACTTATTAAGTGACTTACAAATGATTTTCTTTGTAACTTGGATTATTCAGGACAACAATCTCAGACAAGGCCGTGCATTTTGTTTTCTTCCTCTGCCTGTTCTGACCGGGCTGTCCGTTCAGGTGAATGGATACTTTGAGATCTCCTCAAACCGCCGGGACATCTGGTATGGCGGTGACATGGACCGGGGTGGAAAGTTTCGATCTGACTGGAATAGGTTACTGTTAGAAGATGTAGCAGCTCCCCTTTTTAATGAGCTACTACTAGGGTTACAGACTAAACAGTTACCGACTGAACGTTACTACTCTCTATGGCCAACCGGTTCGTTTGAGGGTCCTTGGGCTCTGTTAGTTAAGTCTATCTACAAAGCTATCTATTCTTCTTCAGTCTTATACTCCCATGTAGCAGACGGGACTTGGGTATCTCCAGCTAAAGCAATTATTCATGATGAAGATTTTGTTAGAAATGAGGAGCTTGAGGAAGCACTTGTATCAGCGGGGATGCCAGTTGTGCATCTACTGAAACCCATTATTTCTATGTTTTCATTAAACTACACGTCGTCACAATTCACAGTAGCTACTCCTGAAATAGTACGTAATTTCCTTAAAGGATGCCCAGGCTCGGGTAACTTGAACAAATCTAATAAGCTGGTTCTGTTGGAGTATTGCCTCAATGATATAGATGGTGGTGGTATTACCAAGGATTTAACAGGTCTTCCTTTGGTGCCACTCGCAAATGGCTGCTTTGGAGTCTTTTCCTGCACCTTGGAGGTGGGCCCATATTTTGTTTGCAACGAACTTGAGTACGAGCTACTCCATGCTGTTTCTGACCGGCTGATTGACCGTAGCATCCCTTGCAACTTATTCGACAAGCTATCTGAAATTGTCAGTGGTTCTCATGTGAATATTATGTTTATTGATGCACCAGCTTTTATCCAGTTCTTTTCTGTGTTGTTCCCTTCTGGATGGGAGTTTAAAAACCAGGTATCGTGGAATCCTGATCTAGGCCCTGCATTTCCTACGGCAGCTTGGTTTAAGCTTTTGTGGCAGTATCTTGGGAGGGCCTCGTATGATTTGGGGCTATTTGCTGACTGGCCTATACTTCCATCTACCTCTGGCCACCTTTATAGACCCTTGATATCTTCTATTAAGCTAATCAATGCAGAGGCTTTGTCGAGTAGTTTGAAGGGCCTTCTGGAAAAGATAGGGTGCAAGGTATTGGATGTGAGATATGGTGTTGAGCATAAGCAGCTGTCCCTTTTTGTGCATGATGGGGATGCTGTTGGGGTCATTAGAACAGTTTTTGAGCGCATTTTGTCGATTGGCCAGAATCAGGCAGAGTCTATTTTCGACTCTGTTTCTCCTGACGAAAGAGATGAGCTGTGTCGGTTCCTTTTGGATTCTAAATGGTATGTGGGGCCCTCTCTACCTGAGGTTGACATAAACAGATGCAAGGCACTACCGATTTACAGAGTGTTTGATGGAGGTTTTGCTGATTTATTGAGTATGAAGAAATACTTGCCCCCTTTAGGTGTGTCTGAGAATTTGCTCGATGGTAAGTTCCTTCTCTGTACTTCCTCAACTGAACAAGATGTTTTAACACGGTATTATGGGGTCGAGCGAATGCTCAAGTCTTTGTTCTACCAGAAGAATGTCTTGAACAGAATAAATGAGCTTGAACCCATGGTACGTGACTCAGTGATGCTTGCAATACTACAAGACTTGCCTCAGCTCTCTAGGGAGGAGCCATCACTAAAGGAGTCTCTGAAAGTGATTAAATTTGTACCTACAATGAATAGTGGTTTAAAAAGCCCTAAAATGCTTTATGACCCTCGGGTCGAGGAGCTTTGTTTGCTTTTGGAGGATGCTGATTGCTTTCCTGCTGGACAATTCCAGGAATCTGGTGTGCTTGACATGCTATTACCGCTAGGCCTCAGGACATCTGTCACTACTGATACCATAATCCAGAGTGCTTGGCAGGTGGAGTCAATGATGCATAAGACCAGTCAAGGGCTCATTCAAGGGCCCAGGCGCTTCTTTCCTATCTAGAGCTTCATGCCACCAAGTGGGTCCCCGCCAAACTGAGTGATCCCTACAACCCAGTGAACAAGATGTTTGCTAGAGTCACCACAGTACTGCGTCCACGTGAATTGACTCCTGAATCTGAGCTCGAGAGGTTTTGGGGAGAAATGAAAATGATATGCTGGTGTCCTGTTTTGGTTAACGCACCACATCCAGCCCTTCCATGGCCCTTGGTTTCAACAACGGTTGCGCCACCTAAGTTGGTCAGGTTACAATCTGACATGTGGATTGTGTCAGCCAGTTCTCGCATACTTGATGGTGAGTGCACTTCTTCAACTTTGTCGCAAATTCTTGGGTGGTCAATACCTCCTAGTGGAAATTTGATTGCAGCACAGTTGCTTGAACTGGGAAAGAACAATGAGATTGTCACTGATTCGGGGCTCCGACAAGAGCTAGCACTTGCGATGCCAAAGATCTATTCTTTACTCAGCAGTTTGGTTGGATCGGATGAGATGGAGATAGTAAAAGCTGTTCTGGAAGGTTCCAGATGGATTTGGGTTGGAGACGGCTTTGCAAAGGTGGATGAGGTTGTTCTAAGTGGCCAGCTCCACCTGGCTCCTTTCATACGTGTTATCCCGGTCGATCTAGCAGTTTTCAAAAATCTGTTCTTGGAACTCGGCATAAAGGAATATCTCGGTGCAACAGATTATGCTAACATCCTGTCCCGAATTGCCACGAAAAAGGGTTCGGCCTCCCTTGATGCGCAAGAGTTAAGAATGGCTGGGCTGATTGTGCAACATCTGGCTGGATTCCACTTTCAGGACTTGAGGGTCCAAATCTTCTTGCCTGATTCCACCTCAAGAATGTGCCCATCAACCGACCTTGTTTTCAATGATGCGCCATGGCTTCTCGATTCAGGTGACGCATCTGGTACTGCTCTTGGGGCTAAACAATATGTTCACAATTTTGTCCACGGAAATATATCAAATGATATTGCAGAGAAGCTTGGTGTGCGGTCTCTTCGCCGTTTGTTACTAGCCGAAAGTTCCGATTCTTTGAACCTGACATTATCTGGGGTTGCTGAGGCCTTTGGACAGCATGAGGCCCTTACAACCCGGCTCAAGCACATAGTTGATATGTATGCTGATGGGCCCGGTATCCTTTTCGAAATGGTACAGAATGCAGAGGATGCTTGTGCGTCTGAAGTAGTGTTTTTGTTGGACAAGACCCAATACGGCACCTCATCTATACTCTCACCAGAAATGGCTGAATGGCAGGGACCTGCTCTTTACTGCTTTAACGACTCAGTTTTCAGCCCCCAGGATCTTTATGCCATCTCACGCATTGGCCAGGACAGTAAGCTCGATAAGCCTTTTTCCATTGGACGGTTCGGCCTTGGGTTTAATTGTGTGTATCACTTCACTGATATACCGGGTTTTGTCTCCGGTGATAATATTGTGATTTTTGATCCTCATGCCTTCTATTTGCCTGGTATATCTCCCTCTCATCCCGGTCTGAGAATAAAATTCGTTGGAAGAAGGATCTTTGAGCAGTTTCCAGACCAGTTTGCACCATTCTTGCACTTCGGTTGCAACTTGCAACAATCCTTTCCTGGCACGTTATTTCGGTTTCCTCTCAGAAATGAAACTGCTGCTTATCGAAGCCAGATCAAGAAGGAAAAGTACACACCTGATGATGTGGCCTCACTTTTCTCTTCCTTTTCCCAAGCTGTGCCTGAGGCACTGCTCTTTCTCCGACATGTCAAAAAGATTACCTTGTATGTGAAGGATGGACCCAATGAACCGATGCGGCTCATACACCAAGTGTCGAGGCACCAATCTGGTTCTATCAAAAAGGATCCCATGCTTAATTTTGTCAAGGGAAGCCGACAAGGGGCAATGAACAGGGATCAGTTCATGAACAAGCTGAGTAAGACATCAGATAACGACCTACCATGGAGCTGTCTGAAAACTACCATAGCTGAGCAAAGTCCTGCTTCTTGCTTCCTGCATTCTTGGGTAATCAGCGAGTGCATAGGCGGGGGGAATGCAAAGCGTTTATCAATGGCATCTAGTAACAATTCACGTAATTTCAATTTTATTCCTTGGGCATCCCTTGCGGCTTATTTGCAATCAGTGAAAATAAATGATGTGCAAGTGTTGAGTGGAGAAGGAATCAGTGATGAGGCGATTGTGAAGTACCAAGAAGCTAGTGAGGCTTTGTCCCAGGAGAGAAAGAGGTTTGAGGGACGGGCCTTTTGCTTTTTACCTTTACCGGTCATTACCAGCCTACCAGTGCACGTAAATGCATATTTTGAATTATCATCTAATCGAAGGGATATATGGATGGGTAATGACATGGCCGGGGGAGGAAAAATGCGGTCTGAGTGGAACATGGCACTGCTTGAGGATGTGGCATCTTTAGCATATGGGCGCCTCCTTTCTGCCATTGCTCAGGAGGTGGGACCCACTGATCTGTTTGTTTCATTCTGGCCTACTACAGTTCCGGTAGAGCCTTGGTTATCGATGACCAGGAAGCTCTATAGCAGCATTGCTGATCTTGGCCTTCAAGTTCTATACACCAAAGCTCGAGGAGGGCAGTGGATCCCTACAAGACAATCAATCTTCCCTGATTTCTGTTTCTCAAAGGCAACTGAGCTAAATGAAGCATTGACTGAAGCTGGCCTTCCTCTCGTGTCTCTGCCAAAATCTGTTGTGGAGAAATTTATTGATGCTTGTCCATCTTTGCATTTATTGAACCCCAATTTGTTAAGGAACCTCTTGATCCGGCGCAAACGTGGATTTCTAACCAAGGAGGCGGCTGTTCTTGCATTAGAATACTGTCTCAGTGACATGGGGGGGTTGGTCTTCCTTGATAAGCTGCAAGGTCTGCCTTTGGTTCCCTTAGCAAATGGGTCTTTCACCATGTTTGACAAGAGAGGTGAAGGTGAAAGAGTTTTTTTCACCACACAGGTAGAAAGTGACCTTGTAACTGGCTCTGTGCCGCATTTGCTCATAGATCGCTCTATACCAGAAGGCATTTTAGAGAAGCTACAAGAGATAGCCAAGACAGGGGAGTCGAACGTATGCTTGTTCACATGCTATTCACTTGTTGAACTATTTCCTAGGATCTTGCCACCAGAATGGCAGCGTGCCGGTAAGGTATCTTGGTCTCCTGGCCAACACGGTCATCCAAGTGTTGACTGGATGAGATCACTTTGGAATTACTTGAAACTATCCAACGCCGATCTTTCAGTACTATCGGAGTGGCCTCTATTGCCCGTAGGTGATGAAAGCCTCATGCAACTCGTGGAAAATTCCAATGTGGTCAGAGATGAAGGATGGAGTGAGAATATGCACTCGCTATTGCAAAAGATCGGGTGCTGCTTCCTAAAGGCCGATTTGCAAATAGACCACCCTCAGTTGAAATACTTCATCCAAGAACCAACTGCCTCCGGTGTTTTAAATGCCGTAAAGTCAGTTGCACCTAGTTCACTGGAGATAAAAGGGCTGTTTGCTAATGCATCTGTGGCAGAGCTACACGAGCTCAGAAGTTTCATTTTTCAGTCTAAGTGGTTTTCTCGGAATCAAATCAGCCAGTTAGAAGTCCATGTTATCAAGTGCTTACCCATCTTTGAATCATACAAGAGCAGGGAGCTCGTTAGCTTGATTAGGCCAAGGATGTGGCTCAAACCTGAAGGCGTGCCTGATGAGATCTTAAATGAAAATTTTATTCGGACTGAGTCAGAGAAGGAGAGTAGCATATTGAGAACCTTCCTTGATATAAGAGAACCTGATAAAACTGAGTTTTATAGAGATCATGTGATGAGTAGAATTTCGGAGTTTGTTGCACGGCCAGAAGTTCTTTCAGCAATTTTTGCTGATGTTAAAATTTTGATGGAAGAAGATGATTCATTAAAGGCCGCTATGTCTGAGATTTCTTTTGTTTCCACCGCTGGTGGAGCTTGGGCTCATCCTTCTAGGTATGTTCCTATATTCTTTTATTTTTTCGGTACAACATGTTTTTTCTCTGAATTGCTATGAATTATGAACTACTGCATGTAGAATGAAGAAAGGAAATCAGAGGATCTTCTTTTTCTAATGTTATCTGACAACAATTTTTTTTAAAGTTGCTGTACCAGAGAATTGTCAGTTCAGCATGGTAGAACCTTAAATTCTTTCAAAAGATTTTTGCCAATATTGTTTCATCTAATAGCAACCTTTTTGTGATGAATATACTTTTAAAATTAAAGCTAACTTTCTCTCTCTGTAGACTCTACGATCCTCGCATGCCTGAGATACAAAATTTACTGCACAAAGAAGCCTACTTTCCTTCCAAGGAATTCACAGATGCAAAAATCCTCGATATACTCGCATCTTTTGGTCTCAAAAGGAATTTTGGGTATACCACCTTACTTGATAGCGCTAGGTCAGCTTCGATAATGCATGATTCTGGCAACCCAGATGCCATCTTGTATGGCCGAAGATTGCTTCTTTATTTGGATGCTCTTTGTCTTCAGCTCTCAAACCAGAGCAGCTACAATGTTGATGACACTAATGACGGTGGGGCCAATGAGGTTGAATTGCGTGATGTGTTATATTCTCTATCCGATTTCGAACATGACATGTCAGAAGATGAGTTCTGGTCAGAAATTAAAGCTATCGGCTGGTGTCCAGTGTGTGTTTCCCCACTGATTGAAGGCATTCCTTGGTTAGCACCTCAGGATAAAATAGCGCCACCTTTCATGACAAGGCCCAAGTCCCAAGTTTGGCTCACCTCATCTCACATGCGTATTCTTGATGGTGAGTGCAGGTCATTGTACCTACAGAGAAAGCTCGGCTGGTTGGATAAACCAGATGTGAAGGTCCTCTGTGCACAATTAATTGAGCTCTCTAAGTGTTATCATAATCTTAAAGCACAGCATGAAGGAGAATTTTCAGTAGATGATGTTCTTCAAAAGGAGGTCCCTATAATATACTCGAATTTGCAAGAATTCTCAAACACCAGTGATGGCCTGAAAACCATAAAAGAAGAACTTGAAGGGGTACCATGTGTTTACATAAGAGATCACTTCGTCTCCCCAAAGACACTTGCATTTGACTCACCAGTCAACTACCCACCTTACCTCTATGTTGTCCCATCGGAGTTGTCTGAATACAGGCAATTGCTTGCTGAGCTCGGCGTGAGGCTAACCTTTGAAGCCAGGGATTATATCGATGTGCTACAAAAGCTGTATGGAGAAACAAAAGATGAACCATTGTCTGAAATACAATTAGGTTTTGTGCACCGTGTGTTAGAGGCTTTTGATGAGAGTTACGCTGAGGGACAGCCGCATGATGCTTTACTCAACTTACTTCTGATCCCCGATTTGAATGGAGTCCTGGTACCTTCTAGAACCCTTGTGTACAATGATGCACCATGGATGAACAATGGAGCCACAACAAAGCGGTTTGTGCACCAGAGCATTGGTGATGACCTGGCGAAGAGGCTTGGTGTGCAGTCTCTTCGGGGCATGGCTTTGGTTGAGGAAGAACTGATGACCGATCTGAAGTGCATGGAATATACTAGAGTATGCGAGCTATTGGCTTTGTATGGGGAGAGCGACTTCCTTCTTTTTGACATTATAGAACTTGCAGATTACTGTGGTGCTAAGAAAGTACACCTCATCTATGATAAACGAGAACATCCAAGGCAATCTCTTCTACAACATAGTCTAGGTATCTTTTATTTGCTTTTAATTTACGTTTTCAAGTTTGTGGCTTGTTGACTTGATTTGAACTGATGGCTGATGCATGTTGGATTTTGGTCAGGTGACTTCCAAGGTACTTCTCTCACAGTGGTGCTGGAAGGAGCCGTGCTGAGCCAGGAAGAGGTGTGTGGGCTCCACCTCCCTCCCCCCTGGAAAGTGAGAGGAAGCACACTCAGATATGGATTGGGTCTTGTAAGCGGCTACTTTGTTTGCGATCTGTTGACTGTACTCTCTAACAGTTATTTCTATGTGTTCGATCCGTTGGGCTTGACAAGTAGTGGTGTGTCATCTGATGCTGGTGGTTCAGCTAAAATGTTCTCTTTGAAAGGTTGCAGCTATTAATATTTTCAGTTGCTATATATTTCTGTTGTTTGGTAGTTTGTTTTCTTTCAAGGAGATTTTGCCATATTTACTGTACTGGCATTTGATTTGTTCCCTTCCCTCTCAGTGAAAGTGGGCATAGGTTGTATTCAATAATAGTAGAAGCAAAAAGAGAAATTGAAACTCAGACCTGTCCTAGCTAGTCTAGTAAAAGCAAATTCATCCCATTGCAGTAATCCATGGTTTACTCTTTTAAAAATAACTTCAATTAGCGTTTATAATGATTTCTTATCTGTAAATTTTGTTCCTTTGCCATCATTTGTAGGATCGGATTTGGCTGAACGTTTCCATGATCAGTTCTATCCTATGCATGTTACACAAGAGACTTCACTGGATTCATCCAACTCTACTGTTATTCGTATGCCTTTATCAACCAAATGTTTGAAGGAATCTGAAAAGGACGATTGCAAGAGAGTCAGGCGGATATTTGATCGTTTCATGAAACATTCTTCTTCTGCACTTTTACTTCTCAGATCGGTTTTTCAGGTAACCTTTATTCAGTACAATGCCTCGTCTTATTTGTAGCGGGTAAATCGTCTGCTATAATTTCATTAAAGAAGTGAAAATATATTTATGGTGTTGTCGAGTAGTGTGTGTTATGTCAGGTCGTAGAGCAAGCCATGTTCATCTTGACAGGGGTCCCAAGATCAACAGTTGATGGGTCGTTTCAAGTGCATTAGTTTCACAGCACACACATTGGTTCCCATGTGGCCATCCCTTCTTTTGAAGGTTCTTGTGTGTTGGAAGTTTATTGCCAAGTGTTAACCAAAGGAAAATCTTGACCGTCCTACTTGTTCTTAGTTGCTTGATTTCTTTTACCTGCTTTTGTTTTCTCATCATGCTTCTGCTTTCAGGTCTCGTTGTCTACATGGGAGGATGGTAATGCACAACCGACCTTGGATTATTCAGTGCTTGTTAACCCCTCAGCTACTCTTTTGAGAAACCCATTTTCTGAAAAGAAATGGAGAAAGTTCCAAATAAAGAGGCTTTTTAACAGTTCAAATGCAGCTGCAAAAATGCATGCAATTGATGTTCATGTGATCGAAAGTGGGGCTAGTTATGTGGATAAATGGTTTGTTGCGCTTTCTTTGGGATCTGGTCAGACCCGGAATATGGCACTAGACAGGTATGTTTTTTCTTTTTTTCTTCTGGTCGTAAAGGTAATCTAAACTTCATACTACTTATGAATTGGAAATATCATGCATATACCTCTGAGTTTCAGCTTCTTTTTAATGAGTACAAATATGTTTAATGTTTTTGGAACAGTCCACTAATAATCTGGGTTCAATTGTTCCCTGGATTGACTGATATGACAAAACAGACGTATAAGAAATAATGAAAAAAAAAAGCTAGCAAGCTTAATGCTAATTGTGTAACTATTGGTACATATGAGTGGCAAACCTTGATCTGAACGATATTGACCAAGTACTGTATCCTTGACATTTAGTCTTAAGTGGTTGTTGAGGTAATACCAGAGGTGCCAACTGCCAAGTTATTTATTTACTTAAAAATCAAAACTTTTTTTCTCAGGAGGTATCTTGCTTACGATTTAACACCTGTTGCTGGGGTGGCGGCTCACTTATCTCGTGATGGTAAACCGGTAACTGTGCCCACATCTAGCTACATATTATCCCCTCTTCCTCTATCTGGGTCGATGACCATGCCAGTGACAGTTTTGGGCCACTTCCTAGTGGGTCATCAGGCAGGCCGCTACATCTTCTGCGAATCCACCAACTCGCTTGATGCTATTGAGCTGTGGAACAAAGAGCTAATGCTAGGTGTGCTCGATTCATATGCAGAGATGGTGCTCGAATTCCAAAAGATACGTAAGGACCCTTTGTCATCCTCGCTTGATCGTGCCCGATCAGTGAGTGCTGTTTTGCATCTATATGGTGATAAGATTTACTTGTTTTGGCCAAGATCAATGCAACATGCATCAAATAATGAAGGTGCCTCAACAAAAGTGAGTGACACAACTGAGTGGCAGTCACTTGTGGAACAAGTGATAAGGCCTTTCTACAAACGTCTGGCTGATCTACCAGTGTGGCAGCTATATGGCGGAAACCTTGTCAGAGTAGAGGAAGGCATGTTCTTGTCTCAACCTGGGACGGGAGATGAAGACACTGATAATCTACCCTCTGTCAGTGTTTGTAGTTTCATCAAGGAGCACTACCCTGTCTTCTCTGTACCACCAGAGCTGATGAAGGAGATTGAAGCTGTAGGAGTTCGAGTAAGAGAGATCAGACCTAGAATGGTGCGAGATCAACTGAAGGCTTCTTCTTCTGTGCTGCTTCGGTCGATAGACACGTTTATTGATGTTTTGGAGTACTGTTTATCAGACCTCCACCCATACCAGCCACCAGATGTCCCCCGTCCTGATGGCAATACAATTATTTCCACAAGAAAGGATGCCAGTACCAGCACTGGTAGCAGTACCTCAACCAGTACCAGTGCCGCTTCTGGGGGTGATGCAATTGAGATAGTGTCTTTTTTTGGGAAGGCCCTGTTTGACTTTGGCCGTGGTGTGGTGGAGGATATTAGCAGAGCTGGGGTCCCATATAACAGAACTGGTGGTGACATCAGCCAGATGTCACCTCTGGTACTGGATCTAAAAGGCGTCCCATTTCCGACTGGAATGCAGTCTCTGACAAGGCTGGGTGCAGCTGAACTGTGGATAGGGACAGAGGAGCAACAACAGATCATGCCTACCTTGGCTGATAATTTCATACATCACCAATGCCTCAAAAAGGCCGTGGTGGCTGCTTTGCTTTCTAACCAGGCCATACATGGGCCATTAAATTTGAAGCCATTCAGCCCACAGCTGGTTTCCGCCAACTTGAGGTCTCTCTTTGATGGGCGTTGGATCAAAATTGTGCAGGAGACAAATTCGCCTTGGATTGCATGGGGTAACTTGGCTGAATCATCTTGTGGGCCTTCTGCCAATTGGGTCAGAGATTTCTGGAAGGTTTATACGGCCTTAAGTGGGGACATTGCGCTCTTGTCTGATTGGCCTTTAGTTCCAGCTTATCTCGACCGACCTGTATTGTGCTGTGTTAACATGTCTCAAATCATTTTCTGGCCTCTGATTATGGACCAGAGTAATACTGGGGTTGATGAGTTACGTGCCGCATTTGACTTGACAAAATCTGAACATCCTTGGTTGTTTCCTCTGCTTAATAAGTTGAATATACCTTTTTATGATGTCTCGTTCCCTGAATGCTATGAGCTCTGCAAACTGACCTCTTCACATGGTCAGTCACTCAGCCGTGCAGTCGTGTCAAAGCTAGTAGCCAGCAAATCTGCCGGGTATCTTCCTACACCAGTTCAACTGTCTAATGATGATTGCAACAGGCTATTCTCCCTTTTCACATGGGATTTTAATTCATCACACTCTAGCGACAATGTATATCAGAGGGAAGAGATAGATGTTTTGCGAGAGCTCCCAATTTATAAAACTGTGGTTGGGTCCTACAAAAATTTGGTTGGTTCAGACCATTGGATTATTTCCCCGACTGCATTTTTCCATCCTAATGATGTACGCTGCCTCGCAAGCTCAACTGAAGCGGCAAATTCTTTTCTGAATGCTTTGGGGGTTTACCAGTTGACCGACCAACAGGTGCTAGTAAAGTTTGCGCTCCCTGGATTTGAAAACAAACCCCGGAAGAAAAGGAAGATATATTGTTATACCTTATCTCAAATTGGAGAAATCTCGAGACGAATCCAGATGTTATTAGTACCTTAAAGGAAACAAAGTTTGTCAAAAACGCAAATCAGAACTCCACAGAGCTATATAAGCCCAAAGATTTGCTCGACCCACTTGACTCAGTACTTACTTTGGTTTTCGCTGAAGAGCAGGACCGGTTCCCTGGTGAGAGATTCGTGACTGATGGTTGGGTCAGAATACTCAAGAGAACTGGCTTGAGAACATCTACTGAAGCCGACATATTATTAGAATGTGCAAAGAAAATCGAGACAGTGGGAAAGAACTTTCAAGATAATGTGCCACTCACTGATGAATTTGAGGTGGGCCCATCAAGCCCGAGCAATGAAATACCACTTGAAATTTGGTCCATGGCTGAGTCTGTTGTCAGTGCAATATTTGAGAACTGGCTTTATGACAGAGCATTCTGTGAGAAGATAGGCCAAGTTGCATTTGTGCCAGCTGAAAAGGGATTTCCTAGTATTGGTGGCAAGACTGGTGGCAAGCGGGTACTTTCTTCATATAAAGAAGCAATACTGTTGGAGGACTGGCCTCTGGCCTGGAGCTCTGCTCCTATTCTGACAAAACAATCTGTTGTACCGCCTGAGTATTCTAGGGGAGCTTTTAGGCTAAGGAGTCCTCCTGCCTTCTCTACAGTACTTGAGCACCTACAGGTACCTTTACCTAAATAATTATTTATGTGATAATAGTGATTTTAGATTGCAGACTTATTGTTTAGTGGTATTGGTCCATGAGACTGGAAACATTGTGGGGGCTTACCATATGCATGCTAGTCAACTTTAAATTGTTATGATTTCCAGTATCAAGTCAATGCTCTTAATCGAAGACGCAATTATTGCTTGGAGAAAAAGGTTAATAGACATCTTAAAGTCAAATTGGCAACAAGCTTGTGGAGGATTAATTAGGGAATATATGATTATGGTTTATACATATGCTTGAAAGTTCCTTGTCAAACTTTTGTGTTAAGACATCTTAAAGTATAAGGCTCATGGGATTCCCAGGTTGTACCTATGTAACTAGAAGGCTTAAAGGAATTTTAGGCATATGCATGGAAAAATATATTGCTTTTAGTATTTTTCCAAGTTCTCCTGAAGATAAAAGTCTGTGATGGTTTATATATAATGACATGTGAAACAAAAGAAGAATGAACTTCAAAAGCCTTTTTTATAGCTACTGTTGTTGTTAATGTGAATTTAGATGGTTGGAAGAGATAATGGTGAAGACACTCTTGCACATTGGCCCAGATCGTCAGGTGTGATGTCTGTTGAAGGAGCATTCACAGAGGTCCTGCAGTATTTGGATAAGATTTGGGGAACACTATCCCCTTCTGGTAAGTAGAGTCATATACTCGTGCTTTACACAATTTTTCTCATTCCAACATACATACTATTGTATTAACCTGTCTTTGGTTCCCTCTTTCCAACAGATAAAGCCGAGCTGAAGAGACTGCCATTCATCCCAGTGGCAAATGGGACCCGCCTTGTCCAGGCTAAATCCCTCTTCGCCCGGTTGACAATCAACATGTCCCCTTTTGCATTTGAGTTACCAAGCCCCTTTCTTCCCTTTGTAACTATCCTAAGAGATCTTGATATGCAAGAGAGCCTCACGAAATCCTATGCTAGAGAACTCCTCTTTACAGCTCAAAAATCATGTGGTTATCAGCGCCTCAATCCAAATGAACTTCGAGCGGTACTGGAGATTTTGAGTTATGTTTGTTCTACTGAAAAAGCGTCATCAGAAGATTTAGATAGTGGTTTTGATACAGTTGTACCAGATGATGGATGCCGGCTTGTTTCAGCAGGATCATGTGTGTATGTTGATGCTTATGGGTCCCGCCTTCTGACTAGCATTGATGTATCCAGGATGAGATTTGTCCATCCCAGTCTTTCTGAAAACATTTGCCAAGTGCTAGGCATCAAAAGGTTATCTGATGTAGTTGTAGAGGTACTGACTTTCTTAAAATAACCTTCTGATTTACTATCACAAGTTTAGCAGTAGTTAAAAGTTCTCTGATTCTTTTTTTTTTTCAGGAGTTAGACGATGGATCACAAGTGGAGGTTGTAAGCCATATTGGGCAGGTATCAGTTGATCGAATGAAAGAAAAACTTCTAAATACATCTGTGCATGAGCTATTATATGCCTTGATAAACAGCATGACAGCTCACTTCCCTTCTTTTGAAGCCCCCAGCCTATCACAAATCAAAGAATCAACAGATAACATGGCCCACAAGCTCCAATTTGTTAAACATCTCCATACCCGTTTCCTCTTGCTTCCAAGGCAGTTAGACATCACACGAGCGGCCCCCACCTTGTCTATCCCTGAATGGCCCAATAACAGAAGACACCGCACAGTTTACTTTGTGAATAATTCCAAGACTGAAATTTTTGTTGCTGAACCTCCAAGCTTCCTCACAGTATATGATATCATTTCTGTTGTTGTTAGTCGCGTCCTTGGGATGCCAGTGGTGCTCCCAATTGGTTCCCTCTTTGCATGTCCAGATGGCAGTGAGAAACAATCTCTCGAAATATTAAAACTAGGTTCCGATATAGGTGTGCCAACCCGAAAGAAGGGATGGTACGAAGCCTCATTAGGAGGTGAATTGCTGCCACAGGAGGCACTGCAGGTGCAGTTCCTGCCTCTAAGGCCGTTTTACAAGGGAGAACTTGTGGCGTGGAAGAGTGAAAGAGAAGGTGAGAAGCTGAGGTATGGGAAGGTTCCAGAAGATGTGAGGCCGTTGGCTGGCCAGGCAGTTTATAGGCTGCCAGTGGAGATGGGTCCTGGTGACAGGCAGATGCTTTTGTCAACCCAAGTTTTCTCTTTTAGAAGTATATCAATGTCTGATGCCTCTCATGTGGGGCCCAGTCCTTCAGGTGGTAGGGAAAGGATTCATGGTGAAAGCAGCACCCCTGGTGGCTCCTCCACCTCAGGTGTCAGTAATGGAGGTGTTAAACAGGTTGGTTGCCTGTATTTATTTTATTATTTTTTATTATGTTGGGGTTATCTAATTTTAGTAGACCAAGGTTCAAAAAATTTTGAAGCCCACCAAGGTCCAAGATCATTATTAGCATGGTGTTACTGTTGATTATGTTGATTGGAAACATGGTTTTGAATTATTTTTTTGTTTTTATTGGTGATTGTAGGCTAGCGATGATCTTCGCTATGGGAAGGTATCTGCATCAGAAGTTGTGCAGGCAGTGCATGACATGCTCTCAGCTGTTGGGATAAAGTTTGATGCAGAGAAGCAGACACTCCTTCAGTCAACTATATCTCTTCAAGATCAACTCAAGGACTCCCAAGTAGCCCTTTTGGTTGAACAGGTCCATTAACCAACCATCCCCCCCCCCCCCCCCCCCCCCCCAACACACACACACACACTATGTTCTCTTTTTTCTTTTTTGCTGTGCTTAGCCAATTAGATTTTTCTTGTTAAATACATTTTTTCGCCCTTGATGAGGAACAGATTTAACAACAATTTTTCTTGCAGTTTTTGAACAGTTCTTAAATGCATTCTTCCTATATTTACTTCACCGTCTAACAATGTATGTAAATTGCAATATCCCTTCACAGGAGAAAGTCATTGCAGCAGCTAAAGAGGCAGAAGTGGCTAAGACAGCTTGGTCATGCCGTATCTGTCTGAGCTCAGAGGTTGACACTGCAATGGTTCCTTGTGGACATGTCTTGTGCAGCCAATGCTCTGCTTCTGTGCAGCGGTGTGCCTTCTGCAGGGCCCCCGTGGCCCGAAAAATGAAAATTTATAGACCTTGAATCACAAAACAAGAAAGAAAAGCTATCATGTAAAACGACTGGGGGAAAGTTCAAAGCTTGATATATTTTTTTTTTTTTTTTGAAAAAAGCTTAGGGATAGTCATCATGTAAATGTTTTAGTTTTCTTGCGTTGTTGTTTTTGCTAATTCTCTTAAAAACAGAAGATGAAACTGTTCTACATTCTTTCCCTGTAAATAGGAGAAGAAAAAATACATGCAGTAAACTGATATGTTTCTAATTTTTATAGTTGATTGCTTGCTGTGTCGTCTGAATTCAATGTGTTACTTGTTCCATGCCTCTTATGGTAATGTGTTGAAAAGAGTTGTTGAACCTTAAAATCTAAAAAATACATGCAGTAAACTGCTACGTTTCTAAAGTTTATAGATTTTGAAAAGAGTTGTTGAACCTTAAAATGCCTCCTATGGTAATGTGTTACTTGTTCCATAAAAAATAAAAATAAAATAAGTCTCTATTATCTAAGTCATATGAAGCTTGCATGTGCACATTCAAAATCCAAGGAACAGTAAACAAAGCAATATGAAAAGAGGAATTCCGGCCTCCATTTTGAGATAAATAAAGTAGTGATCTCCTTTGGCAGAGAAATTCCCCCAAAAAGAACTATACACAAGTTGATTGCATAAAAATGAGGCAACATGATATTTTGCCAGAAAATATCCAAAATTTGAGCAATTACAAAATTTCTACTCATACATCAGATTAGCTGCCTGAAAATGGAAAGTTCTTAAGAAGAACTTAAGAGGCAAAATTTATCCCTAGTAGGATCATCAACAAAGATATACTGTACATTGTCTAACAACTACTTTCATTTCATGTTATCTCTCTTTTGCAGCAGAATTTGACTTTCTAAAATGCCTCGAAACCTCTACAGACCTGTGCAGAAAATCTTACCATTATCTCAAGTGAGGAAGTTTCAAACAATCAAACGTTTCCATATTTGAACCATATTTGAAACCATGAGAGCTTTAGGTGGAAGAACTTACAGCATCAGTTGACTATTATCTTCCCTATGCAGTGGCCAGGACAAAACTTGAAATCTACAATGCCTTAACCCTGCACCATCATTCAGCACCTATAATTACTAATTCTACTTGTGCAATCTTTACCCCCAAGTACATGCAGTTCCATTAGCCTGAAATGACAATAAAATCTGTCAGTTAGTATAAATTTTAACTGTCAGAAGCTTACAAATCAATGACAGAAATCTACTGTCCAAGGTTACAATCAGTTTATCTACAAGTAACGGACACACTGCCTCTGCAGATGCAAACAGCTCCAAAGGGGTTCTCCTCTCCATAGGTTTACAAGTGTAAAAAGTACAATAAAACATAAACAAGGCAGAGGAAACAACAAAGAAAAGCCAATTTCACTCCTTGGTTACTGAGATTCAAGATAAGCAAATCCTTGGCACAACCCGAAATTGAGTCTTACCAATTTCACATCAACCAGGCCTCCAACTGTTATGATGGGCAGGGTCTGGTCTGAATGGCGCCATCTGGGGATGAAAATGGTCTGCATGGACAGGAAATTATTGAACTAGGGTTAGGCCCTTTGCCTGTTTGCCTACTGCCTCAAAAAAGAAAATGGTCCCCGCATGAAATTGTTAAATGGTGAAAATACTGAGGAGAAAATATTGTATGGTTACTCAGTCAAAATGTAGTCAAACGATAGGTAGCAGAACCCGCGCAACACGAAGCATTATAAATTGGTGGCTTTTTAACAGAGAGCAGTTGTATCATTAAATAGCCATTAAGGGTTCAGGAAGTTAGGGATTTTTCTCAAGCAGTTACATTTTAAGGAGTTTTTTTTTTCTTTCTCACTTAAGCTAACGATAATCACTCAGCTTCAACAATTGCAAACTACAAGAAGAAAGGTCACAAGGTGCATACATGCCAAGAGTGTTCCCTACTTTGGAAAGTTTGTTTTTACTTTTGAAATTAAGGAGGTTCTAACCAGAAATTGCACTAAAAACATCCCAAGTATATACAACAGGTTGTCGGGCCCCAATTATTAGTCTGGTCCAGATTGTGACACATTAAATTTGAATTTGGAAAAAAAAAAAAAAAAAAACCTGGAGGTGGTCCCGGGGGAATTGGATTTGGCATAGGATGTCGATGACTGATAGGATCAAATAGTGGCCTTTCCATATTAGGCCGATAGTATCCTACAGATATTGAAAATATTAAATACTACATCAAGTGAAATGACTAGTGCAATGTTTTGGGTTAAACATTATAATTCATTTCCTGTATTCCTTAGTCTTAGCTTTCTTCTCTATTATGACAGTGGTCATCATTTACATCCTTTTCTTTGTAATTTTTTTTAATTTGAGAAATGGTAGGATTGGGGTAGTATCAGAAGCAATAAATGGATAAGAGAAAATAAATTGAATCAAACCAACAAGACAACAAGAGTTAATCATCTCAATTTCTAGATCTTCTTTGCAATTAATTTTGAATGCTTTTCAAAAAAACAACTAAAACAACAAATGATTACTTCAGTCTAATGCTCAGACATACCATCAGGTGGACCCGGCGGATGACAAACGTCTGGCGGGTACGGCCCAGGATAACTGTCAGGTGGAAAGATCCCACGACAGCCAACTTCTGGTGGAAATGGCCCAGGACAACCATTGTCAGGTGGAAATGGCCCACAAAATCCACCGTCCGAAGGAAAGGGCCCGCGAAAAGCATCTGGTGGAAATAATCCATGATACCCTTCAGGAGGACCTGGCCCACGAAAACAGTCCGGTGGATAAGCCCCATGGAAACTGTCATGCGGATATGGTCCATGACAATTGTCAGGAAAGGGACGAAAATTGCAAGGTGGTTGCATATATGGTTGATTTGGGGGCGGAGGTGGTGGCTGTGGGGTCATGGGTATGGGGCGCGGTGGGCCCTGATGGAAAGGCATATTGCCTTGCTGAAAAGAGTAGTTGGTCCCAGGCATTTGAGATGCTGGTGGTAAATGCATGTTATTTTGACTGTATCCTGGTGCAGTGTTGCATGGTCCATCTGCGGTGAAGTTCACTGGTTGCATTGGAGCATTTCCAGGTCCCTGCATATGAATCAACATGAATGATAAATTGGGGGACACAAAAGAGTTGAAAAAAATAATAATAATAATAAGTATGCAAGAAAAATAAGCACTATGCCCTACTCTTGTGCTACATCAATTTTTGACCTATTAGGTTTATGTCTTTTTGAGGGAGACTGGAAAATTGATGATTTCAAGCTTTTATCTGATATATCATTTCACAACATCCTATATTCTCTACCAAAACATCAACTCTTCCTATTTGATTTCGACATTAGAAACCTTGTGCATGACAATTACAGTCTTTATGTAAAAGGGAATACAGAGGGCTTTTGTTCTGAAAGTCTTATTTTTCTCTTCAAGGGTACAAGGAGAAAGGAAGAGACAGAGATCAAGAGAGTCCTACATTTTGATTCATGAAATAAGGTGCAGGTGGGACCGACGACGACTGGAGTTGCATAGGCGGTGGCCCAGGAGGCAATGGCGGTTGCAGAGGAGGCAAAGTCGGTAACGGCTCCTGTGACATCCCTGGTATTGGTGCCATACACATTGATTGTTGCATTTGTTGCATTTGGGGAGTTACTGCTGACTGTACTTGCAATGGAGGTGGTCCCGGAGGTAGTGGTGGTGGTGGCGGGGGTGGGGGCAGTTTCAGTTTCTCCCCTGATGGAGAATTTGTTGGTGGTGATGAAGGCGGCGGCGGTGGAGGTGGGGGAGGTGAATTTGTTGGTGGCGGCGGGGGAGGGGGCGGGGAAGGTGGCTCACCTGGCAAATGCGAGACAGGATCTTGATCATCTGGCACAGTTTTTGATGCTTCTGCCAGCAGTGGTTCTTGAGTAGAGGTAGTGCTCGGGTTGTCATGCTGAGAATCAGGTATTGGAGAAGGATTCTCAGGGAGAATATTCTCCCGTTCTTTAGACAAAGCGGAAACATCCTTGGTCTCCGGGTCACCATTGGAAATGTTTCCGCTTGGGGGCTTGATCTGGAGGAATTCTTCATCTTCCTCCTCAAAAAAGTTGGATGTTAAGAGACCGGGAAGACCGATAGTTGTATTGCTGAAAAAAGGAAAATAAGCAAATGCCTAAAAGGTGCAACTTGTTAGATAACAACTCACAGGGTCTTACTGGCTTATGGAACAAGATAGTATTCTAAGATTGTCACAAAACTAGTAATTTTTTATCTAGTAATATAATTCTATATAAATTTGTAATGGGATAAATGGAAGTTATAAGTTTAATTGGAGAAAAGAAGTATAGCAGTATACTGGACAGAGAATATACAAGATGTATAATACTAAGGTATGCCGGTTAAAAAAGGTACACTTAAAAAAAAAACATTATTTGGCAGCAGATTGGTGATGCCTATTTCAACAGACCTACAATCATTTCATAAAGAATAAAATCGCCACAATATCAAGCGTCAACATGTAAACCACAGACTCGCTAAAGTTATTAACATAGCTGTTTCAGAAACAAAGCTCATGAAATATAAAAAAGAAATCTTTTCATGTAAATATTTTCAGCAAGATACTATCAAGTGACCTACTAATAACAAAGGGAATTAGTCTTATAAATCACAAATTTGTACCTTCCATACTCATCAACAAGAAAGTCATCTTCCATATCTCTAATTGGATCATCAATATTACGCTCAGCACGGGTCGGCCGCCTCATGGATGAAAAATCAACAACGGGGTCCTCGTTCTTAAGATCAGCTATGCACTTCTTGAGAAGTGATTCCGGCAATATTTTCCTCTCCATCCATAATTTCAACACCTAAACACAAAAGTACCTATCATAATTCAAAACCAAACACCACCTCTTGTATATACCAAAGAGGAAAATGAGGTGTAGCAAGCATCACTTGAAGCTAGCACTAATTGACAGTTACCTTGAGACACTGACGACGGTTCTCGCGGCCAGCAGCACCGGCAGGAGCAACAGCAGTTAAAAGACGAGGCATGACAGATTGCACAGTTTGTATAAACGATTCCCCAGCAAAGCCTGAACAATTTTTCGCGAACAGGTCACACAAACTTGCTAACAGACCAAATTCACGGGTGTAAACACCAGATAGAGTAACATCTCACTGCATTGATGAAATACTTTATTTCAGGCAGAACCAATAGTTTATCCCAACCTAAAGTGGACTACCATGGGATGTTCTCAGAAATCACATGAACCATGATTATTCAGTGTAAAATAAACTATACCATCAATCATGCTTCTGACATCAAAAAGGTACCCCTTGACATTTCCACATAGAAAGAAAAAATTGGAGACACAAACTTGAGTCCACCAAAGTTATTTAAGTTTGGCGAATTGTTAATTTACAAGATGTTTGAACAAGAATCAATAGCCTTTCTTTTTTATAACATTAATCAATTACCTTTCTGAACATTAGAGCATTGAGTAATAGAATCTACTAGAAAAAGGAGATCAACCCTCCGATGGAAGCTGGGGTCAACCTCCATCTTACTGAGAAGATGTTCCATTATCTGCCATTTCAAATTTTCAAACCAGTTGTATTAAAACAATGAAAATTCCATGCTTATTTACAAGAAAAATTAACAAACAGAATGCATAACTT
Organism: Carex parvula; assembly: GCA_025461045.1. NCBI lineage: Eukaryota > Viridiplantae > Streptophyta > Magnoliopsida > Poales > Cyperaceae > Carex > Carex parvula. The sequence continues at coordinate 219,448 of JAJGRW010001481.1, forward strand.
TTTAATAATATCTATTATAGTATGCTCCACTACATAAACTGGGCACAAGCATCTTGGCTCGGCTACACTAATCAGAGCATAAAATCAACTAAAACTAATGGCAACCAAGAGGACAAGAAGAAGACTTACCTCATTGGTTATGCCAAACTTGGCACATTCCATGGCTTGCCGGGTTGCACGACTAATGCTATCTTTAGTCCTTGTTAAAGCCTCCAATGCTCCCTCAAACAGCTCTTTTGCTGCTGCTTCATCAGACCCAGGTCTGCAGCTCAACAAAACAACAGAATGTGTTATGACCAACCAGTTGCACTTTTGCGAGACTTTATTGGATATGTTAGTGCACTGAGTATTATATTTTACAACTTGCTTGTACTGTTTTTGGCCATATTAGACTAATTTTGAAGCAGACCTATAGACAGGGCTTGGTAAGTGCATGTGCTCCAGATCCGCTGTATTGGCTGGTGAACTAACCAAAGGGGGAGAGCTCTGCATGCTCTTATTGCCTTGAACTGCACTTCCTGGCTGTGAAAGTGGTAAGAACTGAGGAGAACTAGAGCTATGTATCATGCATCCCTGGCATTAAAAGTGAAGCAGGTATCGTAATGGAAGGACCATGGGAGTGAACTTGCTTCCTCACAGCTTGAGCAACTGCGATCAGATGCTTCATTGAAGTGTCTCTGAAAGTTGTAGCTCTAGGTCAAAATGCAAATCATTACCGAACTTATTTAAAAATAAAATAAAATTTACATGACCAAAGAATGTTTCAATTAGGTTAACAAAATGTTAGATTTAACCTAAATTTACATGCAAAAAGTGGTACTTAATGAGTTAGTAAATGACCAACTTCCCAAAGAAAAATGAAAGGCTTAAGTACCTTTCTTCTAGCAAGAGATCTTTCTCCGCTGTGGATTTAGCAGAAAAGTTATTTCCTGATCTGTTCTCAGGTGCTAAAGTTGGCTGAGGCCGAGGCTTACTAGTAGACTTCGAATCCTCTTGTTTAGGCAACACCTTCTTCTCCCCTGTTCCCTTAGAACTCTTTCCCAAGGTCTTAGAAGGAGAAAGGTGTGGTTTCTTTCCTTGAACAGAAGGTTGAGATTTCTTTGCTTCTACAGCTACTTCTTTTTTAGATTCTTTTGTAAGCTCAAGAGAAGCCTCCAATCTAGATTTATCAGGAGGATGAGACTTCTTTCCTCCAACTGATTCTTCAACTTTTTCTTGTGGCCTTGTTACTGCAGCTTGGCTGGTTCTTCCCTTCCCTGATTTTTTAGGGCTAGTGGTAGAAGAATCACGTGCAGATTTTCCAAGGGCCACCTTAAAACTGCTAATCTTTTCATTCTCTCTAAAACTTCTTTTGGTAGAGTTTTTAATACCCAATGGTGACGCCTTGTGAGAATCTGGCAGTGCATGGTTTTCCTCCAAAGTAACAGACACTTTAGGCTTAATGGAGACCAACTCTGCAGTA